>OY759270.1:8904460-8941960 GCA_963662155.1 Lamellibrachia columna
CGGCAGCATACGAGTTTCTTCAATCGTTTTCCAATATTCCCATTGAAATCGCAACGCCCGTTGCGATATTGCATTAATCAAAACCACTCGACTGTCTCGCCAGCAAACGCGACAAGACGCACTTGTGAAATTAGATAGTCGAATGTCGCAGCCACGAAGACAAATCTGCTGATCATAATTGACACGGCGCAATGGAAGACAGCTTCGTAAACAGGGTTGACCTCGTTGTCGTTCCGTCGGGGGTGGTGTCTCAGACGTGACGCGTCTTGGGGGACGTTCATAATTGTCGACATTTTATTTGTTCGTACATAAAGGGAGAGGCAAGGCCTGCATACTCATTTGTTTAATGTCGGTCGCAAGCGAAATCTAACCACCGTTGCGTCATGCAGCGCCGCGTGGTGAACTGTTAACCGAACTACTATTGTTTTAAATTGCGTAACCAGGCAACACGCTGCGCTCTAATACAGTCCGACATCTTGGAAATTCACAACTTTGTGATAATAAATTATTAACAAGACATCACAGAGTTGTTAGAAAAACACACAATTGTAATATAATTATTGGAGATAAATGTTTGTAGACATATTTTGGTTATTATTTAATCTTAAACATGTTAAAGACTTTAAAGTACTAATTCGTGGAGGGGTAGGGAGGGTTTGAGAATTAGCACACTTTGTACAAATAAGTTTGTTTTGAAAATTACGTAAAACATTAGAAAAAAACACGTTTACGAACAATATAACCGTGACACAAGTAAACATGCTGACTTGTTGTTGCTAACTATCCTTATTATCGACAGTTCACTCTACTATCGACGACAGCTATCGATTGTCAAATAATTTACGCGACATCGACTATCGCGATGCATCGATAGTTCGGTGTATCGTTACACGATTAATAGTACTGGGCAGACCACGGTCATTAGCTATGGTAGGCAAGTGATTTACGGGAAGGAAAATCCCTAATAACTTGTATCCGGAAACAGACTGGTTTGAAGCGGGGGTCTCACTTCCCTTTATGTCGTTGTGCCCCGTCTTCATCGCCGCCCTTCTTGCTAGTTCCCCCCACCCGCGTCATGAGCGGTGTCTGCGTACACCGACCCCTAACGGACACTATTTGCACTTCAAATCACTAGGCAACACAGCCGCTAACGGGGTAAGACCACAGTTGACCTTCCTGTTTATTGTAGGGCGTATGAAATTGTAAAATGGGAACTTAATAAATTAATATTATGTGACATGAGTGCCTTTGAGCAGGAATGTTCACAGGTTTGTTTGTAGAAGCTATTGGCTGTGAAACAATACATTTTTTACAGAGTTTAACTGGCGGAGGGATTTATGGTAATTGTTCTGCTATGGGCCACGTGGGCGCATGAATACATGGCTATTTTGTCAAAATTGATAGGCATTGCACGTCGGGGCGATTTAAAAGAGCTGGAGATAGGTGATTTTGATAAAATTTGGTCAGTATATCAATGAGACGATGGCAGTTGCTGTGGACAATTTTCATAATTTTTTATGGTCACGTGTTTTCTTATAATCAGACAAAACGTTAACATGGCCACCAATGCAATTCTCAACTGTGGTCTGACTCCTAACGCAAAGAAGAACAACTAGATTGTAGTTTTACATATATAAACTATACGTTTTGTTGATATGCTCGGGCTGCAATCCGATATATACACGTTCAAAGCATCATGGATATGATATATTGTGTTAGTTATCAAAAGATATGCCATACATTTATGATTCGAAACATCTATGCAGTAGCTGAATCGAGTGATTTCGTAGCGACGCTTCTGATTGGTTGTTACGGCAAGTGGGACAAAGTACAAATCCACATTTGTACTGGTCGATTCACCAGAGGTGATGACGATATCGCTACTGGTTAACAAGGATAAGGTGTCCCACAAACAACCGTAATTATTTCCGGAAAACGAGGCTAATTTGCGCAACAATTTACTGTCACAAAACCGAAGACAGCGCTGGTTGAAAGACAAAGAGCCAACCCGGAAAGAAGAATGTGCTTTGATAGAAAGATTGATAAAACACGTTTAGTGATTCTTAATTTATTGATAAAATATAATATCAATGTAATTTTGTTTGTTTGTTGTTTGAATAATATGTGAACAACAGAGTGTAAAAATATCTTTCATAAGAAAATGTTCTTCAAAGTTGGCATTCATGGATACCTCGTAAAAAACAGCAAATAACGTGTTAGATAACACAATTACTGGTGTTCATAAATCTGCGGGCGCGTGAAACAAATAAAGACAGAAGCTTTATTATTTGGCAATGTTGACACTTTTCCATCTTTGTGTTGAGCAATTGTCCAAAAGGATTACATTTAAAGAATGCGTGGGATTTTGGTGTCAATTATTCAGAGTTCGTTAACCTTACTTCCACGATCATTGCTATACCTCTTTCACCAGTCACTTTATCTTCACAGAAAAACGATAACATATTCTAACTCGATAAATAGAATATATTATAGTATGCCATGAAGCCGTTAGCATGTTCGACGGTTCTGCTGATGGAAGTATCAAACGTTTTCTGTTGGTATACTGCCCATTACTGGCCGGTGAATTCGACGCGCTGAAACATTACTAGGGTGATAAATGTGCAGTATTTCCGTAAACATCAGAACACTACAGGCGTGCGGCATGCTCTCGTGTAGATATCGTTGCGATAAGTCGCAATTGTATCAGCAGAATTGTGGCATATGTGATGACTTGGTATTGTGATCAAATAACTTTGCGTTTTGGAAGCCTGTCTTCAGTTCACCAGTGTGTGTGTGTGTGCGCGCGCGCGCGTGCGTGCGTGCGTGCGTGCGTGCGTGTGTGTGTGTGTGTGTGTGTGTGTGTGTGTGTGTGTGTGTGTGTGTGTGTGTGTGTGCGTGCGTGCGCGTAATATGTTTTTGAAGATACATGTATGTTCTTATATACTGCTGTACCTAGTCATGTATGTTCTTATATACTGCGGTACCTAGTCATGTATGTTCTTATATACTGCTGTACCTAGTCATGTATGTTCTTATATACTGCTGTACCTAGTCATGTATGTTCTTATATACTGCTGTACCTAGTCATGTATGTTCTTATATACTGCTGTACCTAGTCATGTATGTTCTTATATACTGCTGTACCTAGTCATGTATGTTCTTATATACTGCTGTACCTAGTCATGTATGTTCTTATATACTGCGGTACCTAGTCAATTATGTTCTCATATACTGCGGTACTTAGTCATTAGAACATTTATACTTCACCGCTCATATCTGTTGATACGGGACACAAGTCTAGTCAGCAGACATATTGGTTTTAGGCAAATTTGCCCATAAATACTCACTTCCGGCTCCCAACGACCCCCTGCCCGCTATAAATACTCACTTCCGGCTCCTAACGACCCCCTTCCCGCTATAAATACTCACTTCCGGCTCCCAACGACCCACTGCCCGCTATAAATACTCACTTCCGGCTCCCAACGACCCCCTGCCCGCTATAAATACTCACTTCCGGCTCCCAACGACCCACTGCCCGCTATAAATACTCACTTCCGGCTCCCAACGACCCCCTGCCCGCTATCACATTTCATACATAAACGCATTTCGAATTAAAACAGAGAGTACAAACAATAACACATTTCCTTATGTTATTTATTAAAACAACTAATATTAAAATGTGATAGTACTAATACCAATGCTTTATTTTATAATGACATAGATATATTTAACGTGTTATGGCGTGTACAACGTGGGGGCCGGAAGCGCATTATCTTGTCAACTATCGCCTCTAAACGAGAATCACTTGCGTCCCCTATTCGAGCTAACCTCCGCTTGGAAGAGGCTGTGTTGGAAATTGCAATTTAATTTCAATGCAGTGCGGGAAACATAAACACTCCTAGTTTCATAACGTAACAGACAAAAATGACCCAGACAGATATTTCGCCAGATGGAACTAGTCTTTTCTCGCAGTGCTAACCCGTGCATTTTAAAACCGCTCATGCGTGTCGCCGTCTTTCTAGATGAGTGCTTATCGCTTTCCCGCTCAATATGGCGCCCACGTCAGGCATGTCTTGACGGATGAACTAGGGGGCATCTATAAAGGTTTCTTTTCAATCCAGTCACGTTCGTGGCTTGCGTGTAACTGCGCCTACACGCACTTGCACATACACGCACACACGCTTCGCAAATTGATAGCGCACAGTTATCGCTGCGCCAAAGATCTACAAATGTGTATAGCTATATATAGAAAATAGTATTAACGCGTAATGTATTTTGACACTTATACATCTATACTATAAAGTAGTTTATGACTCTGTGTCAGTCTGCCTGTCTGTATGCCTGTGTGTTCTCTCATATCTCCATCAGTTTCGCGTTTTTCCAATAAATGTTTACCGGCTCTGGATATATACACATTTTCACCAAGTCTTCAACGATTCTGGAAATGCAAATGTTAAACGGTTCCATGGATATATGACCATATCAAGCGACCATGTAATTGATGATATCCAGAAAAAGACCAAGCAATAAGCGCATGCTCTACAAAACAGAAAAGAACGATCAACGCGCATCTTTCTTGTAACGGATAATAAAACATGGACACATAAATTCCTCATGCTATTAATTCTGCGGATTCTCATTGCCACTTCTTATTGCCTGGAACACGACAGTTATTTGGAACGACTGACAATAAAAAACGACGTCAAACCACTTCACTTTTTCCTATTGCATCAATCTTCCGCTACGCCGTTTCCTTTCCATCACTTCCTTCATGCTCAACGGTCTGATATCTTTACGCTCACATACCCTGAACTTGCCATTTTCTTATATGATTGATGAAGACATACGCAGGTCAAATAATCGACCAAGTCTGCCGCTCAAGGTGACACGGGTCCAGCTATCCGAGCCGACCGCGTTGACGGATGTGGGCCATCTTCTATCAGGTCGCTGCGTTTTCTCCGCCGCTGCAAAACATTATCTCGCACAGAAGTTGAAAACTACACGATTGTCTGGTCTGCAAGGCTCTGAAAGGAGAGCGCATTCTAGGAGATGTTCCATTGTTTGGGGACCGTCTCCACAGTCAAATGAAGTAGGACAATTTTTCTCCTCACTTCTGCATAAGGGCTCTGTCGCATCTTGCATCAGTTCGGAAGCGGGTAAGACATGTTGGTCATGTCTCACTGGCTCCTGTTGGTAGTAACTCCCCATAGTAAAGTGACAGCTTCTGAAGCCTTTATTGCAGGTGCGTTGACCATCTATCCTTGAGCTCTGTGGGTGGAACATGAACGTTCGCGACGTTTGTTGTTTTATTCTTAGAAGAAGAAGAATAATTTTTTATTTGACCCATCAGACATTTCTCAGTATACACATATATACCCATGTTGAATTATTATTTTATATAATACAAGTGTATACGGTTGTGAGTAAACACGGTATATTTTAAGGTAAATATTGGGTCAGTAGACTCCTCTAAGACTTTAATAGTCGCTAGGAACCACCTTACAAACTAAAATTAAACTAAATCAGTTGGTCAAACAAATAAAATTCTTCCGAGACAGAAACAACCATAATAGTAATAATAATTTCATTTATGATTGTGTATGTACGTACGGACTTCGGTCCGACCATCTTCCCTAAGATGCGGTTGGTCCACGGGCGTGACAACTGTCACCATCCATCGAGCAATCATCTTCGAGTTCGATACAATATTCATTCATGGAAATAAAACATCATAGATCAGAATATGTGTATTGGTGGTGATTGCAATGAACCTACTATTTATTTTCGATTATACAATAAACTCTTACAATTCAATATTTTCATCCATTTTGGCCCGAGTTGAGACTGCTGGCAAACATGGAGGGGCGTCAACATTGGCTTGCTTGAATAGCGCCGCCCAGGAAGCGGTGAAGAGACAAGTATCACACAGTTCCACACTGTTGTCTCTGGCGTTATTCTCTGTTGATTATATTTGGTTATATGCATCCCCTTGCTAATAGCGTAGTTGTATGTTGACAGCTGCTTCGAAGACTTGGGAGACATTAATAGACGCGTCGGAACGCGAACATAACCGTCACACCCTTAAGTGGTTTCGGGCGCATTTGGTTTATTGTAGAATCATAAAGGAAATGAAGGCTTCCACGAAGGCCAACAATAACTATTGATTCCTCAGAGGAGAAACGCCGACGGCAAACCGTGGTTCCACATCATTCACCAGGTGGCGTAATGAATTTCTGACGAGCCAAAACCAAGTGAGTTACAGTTAACAGGATCTAACCAGTTTTATAAAGATTTAACAAATTCACACCCAAAATCAACACCCCAGATGACAAGTGGACAAGGAAGCCACGGGCTTATCTCGAATCCAACGACTATTCATTTCATTTGTAACCCGCCCGGCCGCCCTTATGAGATATTTAAAAATATTTTTAAAAGACTTACTGTTACTGTTGTGAAAGGGAACGTTTTCGCGTTGTGGCATGGGTTTGCTTTTAAGCCTACAGTTTC
Source organism: Lamellibrachia columna (assembly GCA_963662155.1). Classification (NCBI taxonomy): domain Eukaryota; kingdom Metazoa; phylum Annelida; class Polychaeta; order Sabellida; family Siboglinidae; genus Lamellibrachia; species Lamellibrachia columna. The sequence continues at coordinate 8,910,968 of OY759270.1, forward strand.
TCGTGTCATTTATTTATCTAACATAATTTATTTATCTATCATCAACAAATGTTTTTGCCACCACAGGAGTAAGCCTATTTGTTCTAAGCCTAGACTCTGCAATCGTTCACAGGTTGGATCTCTCTCTAGCCAACATGCAATCGTTCATACGTCGTGTGCGTCCGTGTCTCTGTCTACACACACCGGCTTTAAATCACTCCTCTCATTTTCACGACCATATTCAGTCTACATAAAGTGTTCATTATGACATTGCTATCCCATCTGTTTATCTAGTCCGACTGTGCGACGCGGAGAATGTGTTCCTTTCACGTGTCCATCACTAGGTAATCTCCTTGTCGTCCAGTCGTAATGGGTAACATGAAACAAACGTCAGTGCGCAATATGTACATGTTTGTTTTATGCTATAATGTCGTGTTAACTCAATCAGTCGTTTGATTATGTTTCGTGTGCGAATGACGTTGTGCGATGATTTACCTCCAATGTCCGTTTGTGTGGTCTTTATCCCTCCAGATCAGACAGACATGTTTGTTTTGCATTCAAAGCGAAACTTAAATTGTGAACATGTCACACATAACGTCTAAAAAACATTTATGGTAAAATGATACATGTCGACGCATATTTATTATTCATCGAATGTTATATATAACACGCGGTGACGGTGCTGTGCATAAGATAATTATTCCGAATTTCATGTTGGTTATTTGGTATTTGTCTAGCTCAATATGTGAATACAGTCCACGTCATTCCACAGTCGAATTATTAGCGCCGACGACGGAAGGTCGTCAGACATTATAATGATCTGTTGCTATTAACGAATGATAACTGACAATCAGCGAATAATATATAATCAACACTGTCATGTAGAACCATCTACGCGTGATTAAATGAACCGCCCGGTGCGTTTCTACGATTGAGCCCGTGAATAGAATATCACCGTCAAACCTCCTACAGAAAACAAGCGAGCGGCCGTCATGTTGCACAGTTGCCCAACGAGACAATCCCCGGGGAAAGGCAAAGAGGCAAGTGTGCTCCGTGTATGAAATGCGCATTGGGAGTGATTATTTGAGAGAATCGACGACATCAACGTGCAAATAGCGACAAGCAGATTGGGTGCAGGGCTTATATTAGTAATTACGGTTAGTCTAAATTGGGACTAGTTCATCCTCGCGAGACAGCGGCAGTGTTACTGCTATTCCTGGCATACATCCTACTCTATGTACGGAAATGCGCCAAATCATTGGTATTTCGTCCCACATATTTGCTTTCTTGGTTGACGGCTGAGACGCGCCCATGCCAAACAATTTAAGAAATGCCTATTGTTACCGGTCCGACCAGCGACGACGGGTCCACAGCCAATCAAAGTCATTAAGTTCCCGTATGCAGTCCGATTAGTTAACGCGGCAACTGCCAAATCAGCGTTTCAACAGGTCGATCTGCCAGGGCTACTGATGTAGTCTAAAACCCCTGGCGGCGAGCACGGACTAAGTAAGTAGCATTACTAAGAACAGCTGCGTTGTGCAGAGCGCCCGATGCCGAAAATCACATGTAGTGTCATAAAAATAACATGGACAATTAACTTATACAGTGACCAGTGGCGTACTTGGGGGCATTGGGTTATGACCGGTTTATCTTTGGGATACGAATGTTTCGTGAATAACCTGTTGCGCCAATATAATTATATGGTAGCATGCCAAACTAATGGCTGACTAAGCTTGCCCCCCCTGCCTTCTCCGAGATCGTAAATACGCCATTGATGACGACATAATATTCCAGTTCAAAATGTATCAATATGCTCCTTACTTTGGCAGTGACGTGTTTCAATTAAAATACAAAACTACAGTCTTGCCTTGCTGATGCTGGAACACCGAATGATTTTCTTAGAAAACAGTACTAAGCAGGTACTATTGCAATTTGCGTGCTTGGTTTCAAGACGTCAAAAAAAAGAACTGCAATTAGTACATTGCAGTGGAAATATGCTCAAAATAACCATGCGTCCTTTGTGGAAGGAACAGTCGTAGTCTACGGGGGACTATATAACTCGCTGGAGAGACACAAGAGACCCCTCAATCGCACAGTTTTGCGCGACCCACGTGATTTAATGATGGACAATAACAAACATGTAAGTATTTCTTACTGCCAAGTTTACTGTCTAGTAGTGACAGTTTTATTAATTTAGCACGGTAGCCATACTTTTTCAAAGGTTTGCGTTAAGACAGCACTAGCAAGATTCCAGACCAAGTGATTGGGCATTCGTTTCAACATCAAATGGAATGAGTTCACCAAGAATGAGAAAGGCCTTAAAAGAACAAATGGAATGAGTTCACCAAGAATGAGAAAGGCCTTAAAAGAACAAATGCAGAACCAGTAAAATGATCAATACTGACAATGTCTTAGAATGCTGCCAACCAGAACACAAACAAGCAAGGTATTGGAAACCATCTGGAAAAGGACGCTCAAGAAAAGCATAAACCTCCAGACGTAGGTTGACATGGTAACACATTTATTGGGAATTCAAGCTTTAGAGAAGTTGACTGGATAACACACATATTGAGAGAGGGTTCACACTTTTGATAATGTGACTGGGTTACACATTTATTGAGAGAGGGTTCACACTTTTGATAATGTGACTGGGTTACACATTTATTGAGAGAGGGTTCACACTTTTGATAATGTGACTGGGTTACACATTTATTGAGAGAGGGTTCACACTTTTGATAATGTGACTGGGTTACACATTTATTGAGAGAGGGTTCACACTTTTGATAATGTGACTGGGTTACACATTTATTGAGAGAGGGTTCACACGTACAATAGGTTTACGTTGCGTCGTAGTCGGCCGGTTGAAGGGGGGTGTATTCTTCCACGCAGCGCCTTCCCGTTGTGCATCACAGGCAGGATTTACTGAGCGACACTTGTATCTAAACGGCAGTCAGTACGCCCAAGGGGAACACTAGTGCTAGAGATAAACATGCGGAACTTGCCGGTTCGTACGCGCGTGTGTGTGTGATTTTAGGAAATAGCTAACATAAACTACGACATCAACCTGGATGGCTTCTATGAGCACACGGTTATCTGGATTTATCAAGACGCTCGACTGATTTACAGCACTCCCACGAGGGAAGTCTACTGGTTTATACAATACGACAGCAGCCATGACACACCACATGACCACGGCTGTTTTGCGGTGCCCGAGTGCGAAGCTACGCAACCACAGAACTGGGCAACGATCATGTTTGCACACAAACACCATTCGCAAAAACAAGTGGATGTCAACTGTTGTTGATCGCTGAGCAGCGACGGCATAAGTCATTTGAAAACACGACGGGCAGTGCTCGGGAAGATCTTCTGACATGTCATTTGCAGCTTGCTTTGATAACATAATGGGGGACTCTGTACTACTCTAGGCCGGTAACACATAATATCCTCAAGGAAACATTCACCGTGCATCTGACGTCAGACCTTCTGCTAGGTCGTCGTACAAACATGTTTACAATTAACAATCGGTGAAAGGCACATCGAGAGTAATTAACGCCTACGTAATCACTAAAGGTGACAAGGTTCAAAACGATCAGGTTGATGTTTGGGTGAGGGAAACTAAACCCTTCTTGGCCGTTTCGGCAGCGTGTGGCGACCTTCGCAAAAACACCCACTTTTCGCTTTCACAAAACACCAGGATTCAGACGGCCGAAAACGTACTTTTTCGAGGCAATTTGGATCATTATTTAAATGCAACAAACACATGCAGTAAACGCGTATTTTATGTCTATGATCATTCTGATACGTGTAGCACTAAATTTACTTAACATTAACCACGTACAAATATACATTTATGACCTTTTTGTGATAAAACGGCAACATGAAGTGACGTCACTAGCACAATATGGCGCTTGGTTTTCAACCATATATTCGTTGTTGCACACTTCCTACGCTCCAGTATGTAGATAGTATTTCACGGAATACATATCCAGCAAGGTTAGGGCGTGTCAGTTTTAGCTGATATGTGATTAGCTCCAAACACAGATATGCATCACAACTGTCAGATGAGAACGTTGATTTTGGTGAGCCACTGGCGCGTTCGATTATGCGCGCGACCAACACAAATGCAGATGTGCTTAGACCTTTCTGCGCCAACAGCGACACAATCGTAGTTGATCTAGACAGAACATGCATGCGGTGATTGTAGAGTAGCCTCTAAGAGTGTTTACTGCAACCCAAGTCTTCAAGTACAACACGGAGTAGCCGGAAATTGCCTACATCTTACATAATCCCAACGGATGTCTGACACGAACGTCTTTCCGCGTAAACACAAGCGCTTTGTGACGTATGTTTGAGTAAAAAAACACAGGTCGATTAATAGCTATCCCTGTTGTCCAACGTTTGGAGCGAAATGTTTTTTTTATTAATTAATGAGTTGCAAAAGACGCCAGATGATCCATACAAAGTCATTGCGATTTTACTGACTGTTATATTTCCTACAATCCTTGAGTCCTTTTATATTGTGGAAAATAGTGTCCTCTTAAAATGTTTCTTTGTCCAGTGGAAGTTGTCTAAAAACGAACTAACCAAAAAGCTGAACGTGCTGAGTGCGGGAAAGGAAGAAGAAAAAGAATAAGGAAAAACGAATGTTAAATACCCTGTTCAGGGGCGGATCTAGGCTTGTTGGCAGGGGGGCCTCAGTCAGTCATATGTCGTTTTACTTACGAACCGGGTGGGGGGGGGGGGGCGACGACGACACATGTGTCGTTCTAATTAAAGACGGGTTAATACTTCAGTCTTTACATTGACACTAGTTCCAATGTAGGCCTATATACGTTGTCCTTTACCGTAGTATTTGCTGCAGGACACGGGGGCCTTGAGACCCCCAAGACCCCCCTGGATCCGCTGCTGCTGTTCACCTTGAGACATGCGTGACCTACTTGACAACATGGACGTGATTGATGATAATTGGAGCCAAAGGCGCCGGAAGTAACGAAGCAGACGACACATGCCGCACCAAATCAACGTCTTCAGGAAAAAACAGTGGGCTACATCTCTCACGCAGATTGACGGTTTTTTGGGGGGGGAAATTAAAGGCATGATTTATTTCCTGTCGTGTTTTTTATTTTTGAAATATTGAATTTACATTATTCCGTGTGAAGTACCATACAGCCAATCGAATGCATGACAGAACGTGAGCTCTTCTTGTGGTGACACGGATGTGTAATTTTTCCATCAAATGAATTACGTCTTGCTGTCAGAAGCAAGTCTATGCTATAAAATGTATGTCTGTCTATATGTCTGTTCCTTCACATTTCCGTCAGTTTTGCATATATGTGGCAAACATTTTGTACGCGCGCCCGGGTGTTTGTTTATTAAAACAATTAAATAAAAAATTCCCTCGGATGTAGTGGTGATATTATAAAAGAACTCATGTCGACGTTTTACTTTGATTACGTAACTCTGAACATTAGGAGTTCCTAGTTATATACACTTGTTGCCAACGCTATGCGTGTTTTCTAAGATCGTTCCTAGTTACGCGATCTACGTCAAACGTCCACTAGTTCCTTCTCACGGTACGAACGCTTCGTGTAACCGGCAGTTGTACATTATTTGGGGGGCATGAAATTGTCATTGCCATTGGCACTGCCCTACCAAACATGGTACTGGGTAGTGCAATGTGTCGTAAATTGTCATTGCCATTGGCACTGCCCTACCAAACATGGTACTGAGTAGTGCAAGGTGTCGTAAATTGTCATTGCCATTGGCACTGCCCTACCAAACATGGTACTGGGTAGTGCAAGGTGTCGTAAATTGTCATTGCCATTGGCACTGCCCTACCAAACATGGTACTGGGTAATGCAAGGTGTCGTAAATTATTAAAGTGGCTGAATTTTCTCTCGTGCAACTTCTGGCTACTACATATGAAAGATTATCTTAGTAAACGAAAAGTTTTTTGTGTAAAACAAAAAATCCAAGTCGAGCTGAACAGAGGCGTTTCGTCACTTGCCAAAAGTAAGTGATCTGAATAACGGCAGCAAAAATTTCATTGGTTGAAGCTACAGATGAATACTTTTTTTGGAAAGCATCCTGCCTTGGCAGATCCACTCGTTCCAACGTCAAAGCCTCGTAACGGCAGCAAAAAGATTCGAACCCGGGTTTTCTCGATTGAGAGTTTGATGTTTTATCCGTCGCTCCAAGAATTTTTTTTTAAAAACTCAAAAATTGACCACGACGGGACTCGAACCCGCAATCTTCTGATTCGAAGTCAGACGCCGTATCCATTAGGCCACGCGGCCCAACTGCAAGATATTGGCCTGGTACGCCGATCCGTGGAATTAATACTATAGTTAACTGATTTAGTGGTAGGCCTACAAGGGACAAAGGTTATAAACGAGAACACGCACGCACGTAGGCACACACACACCCACGCACGTACGTAGGCACGCACACATCCACGCACGTACGTAAGCGCGCGCGAGCATTTTTCGATTAATTAAATTGGGTTCTGAAAATAGAAACGTAATTACTTACAATAGTATACATAGATGACTAAAGGTTTTTCTCATGTCATCCTTACTTTAATGAACTATTTCCTATCCCATGACGAAAAGTTACATTTGTACAGTTGATTTGTCTCACCGACCCACCCACTATCCAGTCTAGTGGGAAGCTAAATACTCTTAACTACTAGGTCGTGTAGGGGAGAGTTGCCGGGATTGGACCAGTTCCTCGATCGGACCAGTGCTGTGTATTCCATGTTACTGTACACCGTGGCATCCTTTATCGATTATGTCATTCATCAGTGGCATTTCAGATGACACGGCAAGTTTCGATGAAATAGCGGTACTTTTTAAATATTTATCACCGAAAGTATGTTTTCTATGTCACCGACATAATAATCAGGCCGTGATCAGTTATCAGTACAGCACCCTTTATCATATCTACAGGCGAAAATGTGTGTTGATGAAGAGTATAGGAACCAAACGTATGTGGCGATAATAAGAATTTTAAAGTTGATGTCGTCTGCTTGTGATGACAATACAATATTTTTAACACGTGAAATTCCACGCTTGGACCACTGCAGTTGCCACAATTGGACCAGTTGTCATGGTGATTGCACAAGAGCACAACCCTACGCCACGTCTGACCCCAGCTGTTGCAGCTACAGCACTGACAGCTGTTGCCATGGTGACTGCACAAGAGCACAACCCTACGCCACCTCTGACATCAGTTGTTGCAGCTCCAGCACTGACAGCTGTTGCCATGGAAGCTGTACCAGAATTATGCCCACCGAAGAAAGAAACTAGCTAAACAAAGCAAAGTCAGACCGGAGATAGCTACGCCTACTTGGCCTACATCCACCCAAGAGCCCAGTACTTCTAAGACCACTGCAACTCAATCGAGAGCACACAACAGTTCTGATCCACCCAAACCTAGTCGATTGCAGCTCATCAAGGACATCGACTATTGATTAATTTTATGTTTCTAACGAACACTGAATCTGACGACCCCACTGCAGTTGTTGTATGTGGGTTTACCACAGAAGTCGATCACGGCTATTAACGTGACGTTTGGGGTGTGCGCAGTGCATTTGGATGAATATAATATAAAATGTTCCATTCGATGACAGTCTTTACAAAGAAAGAACCTCTATATTGGTCAGTCTTCGAAGGGGGTACTTTGAAGCAGCGGCTGTTGTTGTTTGCTTGTCATTTTAGGATATTGTGAGTTTCGTACCCCTCGTAGGTGGTGGCCGGATCGGATCCTCCTAGGTGGTGGCCGGGTCGGATCCTCGTAGGTGGTGGGTCGGATCCTACGTCTGTTTATGTTGGCTGCTGTGAGGAAGGCGTCAGCAGGTAGGGCTGGGACCAGGACTTTTGCTATCTTGTACAGCATTGGCAGCCTAAGTTGCCTGCGTCGTTCTTCCAAGGGTGGGAGGTCGAGGAAGTCAAGCATCCTGCCAATGCATCCAGGCTCCCGAGATCTGTAGTCTCTAGTGATGAAGCATGACGTTAAATGTGTTCAAGCTTTTCCGTGTCTTGTTTGAGGTAGGGGTCCCACACTACCACCCCATATTCCAGGGTGGATCTAACGAGAGCAATGTACGCAAAGCGTCGACACTCCTGAGAGCAGTTCCGGAGATTCCGGCGTAGGAAACCCATCATTGATCTAGCTTTCTTGCCCAGGCCGGTGATGTGTGTTGACCATTTCAGGTTGGCAGAGGAAGTGTGATCTGGGTTTGGTGGAGAGGACGTAGCACTTCTGCGCGTTGAAGCGCATCCCCCACCGGACTGCCCATTCCTCGAGGTTCTTCACGGTGTCCGGCAGATCATTGATGTGGCACAGGAAAAGTAATGGGCCCAACGCTATATTTTACTCACGTATTAATTAAAAGTTTGGTCTACATAATTTGTTTGTTTGTTCAATCGAAGAAAACATGGGACATTGTGTAGGATGGATGGAACTACAAAGATTATGAACACTGGTATTTATTAGTATATTGTATTGAACTAATGACAACTATTATTGTTATAATGAACACTATATACTTATGTATCAATTCATAATTATGCTTAGTCCTATATATATTCATTTTACTTTTGGCCTAATCGAAGACATTGGGTGGTCCAATCGAGGAAACCGTTGCCACGATTGGACCGTTTTGTAATTTCTTTTTAATAATTTTTTTCTCAAAATTCATCAATGATTTTCTTGTGATTAATAGCTTGTTGTTGAAAATAAAACATAAATTATATTATGTTAGTATATTGTTTACATCAATTCCATTTGTGTTCGCGTCTATATTCAAGTTTGTCGTTAGGGGTCCCAATCCCGGCAACTCTCCCCTATAGTGAATGGAAAGTAGTCGAAAACACACTGTGACCAACACAATATTGATTCTGTGACATACGCAATTCCCCCATGTGTGCAACATTGCAATTAGGTTTTAATAAAAACGTTAAACTTTGAATTTTGCCTTATTATTGATCTGCAGTACTTAGCGTTTTCGTCAAATCCTGCAATTTTGCAAAGCATCATTGAAATGGTTACCTGTGAAATCCACTGACACTTTATTTGTATGACACCAACCCCGAAACAGAATAAATATATATCCGGGGTCAATATTTATTACCATTGGCGACGATGTTAAATATTGTTTAATGCTGTTTATAAATTTATATTTTGAATATTCTGAAAATCAGCTATTTTAATATGTATTATTTCATCAATCTGCCGAAAAAAATTCGTCAACCTCTGTCATTTTTATCTTCAGAAAATCAGTATACCAGATGCTCCCCATCAAATGGCGTCCAAAGCAACTACATCATGTCTTCATGCGCAAGGGATCCTGCAATAATTGGCACAGTTGACAGCCAGCCACTAGAAATGTTAATCTGGTCACACCATAAGTGTTGTAGTCCTCACATATCCATGTTCAAAATAATTTTACAGGCAGCAAACTATTGCCAAATGGGGGTACCATTTAGAGAAAATGGCAGTTTGAAGAGTGAGGGACTGGTTTCATTTTCGTTCCACCCGAGTCGCAGGGCCAGTGACGGTGTTTGTTCGCACAACCAATCAGCAGAAACTAACTATTTACTGCATGACACAACGTATGCTGCATGCTGCAACTGCCTATCAAAAACATAACACCATCGAGTCTGATACAAGCCCATCTCACATAGATGTTGCTGGAACATTAATCAAAACTTGTATAAAACGACGTAGACACCCACACCACTTTTTGAATCAGAACAATTGAGACTCGCAGAAACGTTCATTTAGACAAGTTCCGGAACGCTGAATTCTGGGAGAAACGACTGACGCGACTTCATGTGTCACCCAGCAAAATGTGTGTGCGCGATGTGATTACCTTGTTCACGGTCGTTGCGTTTAGTCAAGGTAAGTGGTGTTGGTTGTTTGGCAGGATCCCGCTTCATGTACCGTTCTAATGGTGAATATAAGTTTTTTTCTGAATTCTAATTTCTGTATGACGTCATTCATTGTTATTGTGTTGTGATCTGATTAGTATTATACGTTACGTATCATAACAATACATAGCACTCTCATGTTTTGCAGTTGTTTTAATTAACGAAGAATAATATATGGGTTATAAATTAGTATGTATAATATATGATTTTTACAGCCGTAGATAATATCCTAGTTTAAATCGCTCTTCCATGCTATCGCAGCCACCGGCACAGCGAAGCGATATGATATTTTGGTAATAGCTGATATTACAACAGTGATAGAAGTGACTTACTTCTTACTTGGATCCGTTTGTTCGCTGGCAGCATAGGCCATCAACACACGTTTGTCCAGTTTTGCGTGTTTTACTCTTACCTTCGTGATTCAGACACAAAGTAACATCTACGTTGATGGTAACGTCTCCAATACTTCAAGTTCACCATGCGCGTCTCAAGTCTCAAGTGGTTATACTCCAAACAGCCCAAACTTGGGCTAACGCAGGAGTTTGTGGTGGACTGTGCGCATGCGCTGTGGATGGTACATACAACTAAAAGACTAGTATCTTTAATGTTGCTGAAAGGGTTTTTATCTGATAGTTTTATTTATTTTATGTATAGGATGTTAGATGACATTTTTTAATCGGTTGGTAATATGTATGGATGCTGTCGCTGTCTTGCCACAGGCATACATACACAGTCTCCATACCCACACCATGGATAAGTTTACGCTGAGCACTGTGTTTTAAAGGCAGTTTAGGTGAGGAGGTGTGGTCCTTCCTTAATGTGATGTGTTGGCACCGTTTTCTGTTTTGTGTGATTGGCGCAGACTGTGTTTTGGCTAAGTCAACACACTAATCAAGTGGCTGGTTACGCATTCTCGCTTCTCATGCAGCAGTTATTTAGAAACCACCAAATAATCTATGTGCATAACTGATTTTATCAGGGTGCAAACACATCCCTCGAATGGATATCAAAACCACTGTCCCTTAATTCGCATGACAGGAACCCGGAAGTTAAATAATAACTCATTCCCTACTGACTCCGCCTGTTGCAGATTCACACGGAATCCTCGAACTGTCCAACATAGCAGTGGGTATACGCGGCGCGGCGAAGTTTGTGTGCCCCGTACGCAACTACCAGCTGGTCATCTGGCGGGAGTATGTGTCCGATGCTATGGGTACGGTCATCGTGCACGGGCCAAAGATCGTGAAAAGCAAGCGGATGAAGCGATACCAAACTCCTACCACCCCGTACTCCCACGAGCTCTACATCCCGACAGCAATGCCGGAGGACGCCGGCCTATACAGCTGCCAGTCGGAGACAAACACCACGGAGTATTTCGGACAGTTGCTGCTATTTAGTAAGTTTGGCAGTTAGCGCCATGTATCGCTCGGCGAATATGGCGCTACATATATTTTGTATTTTAATATTATCTATATATTAAGGTCAGACACCCCAGGTGAAATGCATACTTACTTTGTATACTTACTATCGATAAAATTAAATTTTTCAACAATGACATACCTCTAAATCACTGTTATTCGTGTTTATACAACGGCTAACGGTGCTAATATCAACTCGACGTTCACAAACGTGTGTTTAACATATGATTCTCAGAACGAGGCAGCCGCGCATTATCTGGAAGGATATATCACTGTGCTAATACTACCTGATTGGTCTATTTTACCGTGATGAATAAACTCAGATAACACACGGCGTGTTTTCTGAGATTGTTGTGATTTTCGTAATCTGCGTTAAACGTCCGCATCAGTTCCTTCGTACGGTACGAATGCTTCGTGAAACCGGCCCAGTAGCATACTTACTACTGTATAGTGTCACCAGCCATATAACATCACTCGTGCCTCCTGCACTCGTGATGTTATCTGGCAGGTGACACTCTCAGGTGACAAGTATTAAATCTCGTTTTAACATTGTTGACGTCCGTCTTCTCAAGACCACGTTTTTCACATTTGGAATAAGGATATCTCTGTAATTACATAAGTAATTATGTAAGTAATAATGCTAGCCAAAATAGGGTTTGAGTGCTGTATTCAGTTTATTCTTCTGTACACAATTGTCAGAAAACTTTATAACAATAATTAGAAAGTATTTGATGCCACATTTTTTGGAAGTTATAAATGCATTCTTTAAAAAAGAACTTTAAAAACTGTTTTTGATAGCTGTGTAGTAGAGCGTGTACTGACGATGGTTGTACAAGAATTTAATCATATCTTTGTTCGATAAAGAATGGAATTGATACTCAATTGGCCAATACGTGTTCAAAATAGGTGCCATTTTGTTTGTTTCCATGGAAACGGGGATCTGGCAGAAACATGTTCAAGTATTTTTACTCAGTAAGATCGCCTCAGTGTTGGCAGAAAAAAATGCACTAATTAAGCAAAAAATTCCTATCGACCTGGGGTGTCTCGCCTTAATAAACTAATTTAGGGGCAGTCTAGCAGTATCTGCTCCAGGGTATCGAGATACACTCGCCTATTTAAATGTCCCACCGCGTCCTTAGATTATTGGCCTCTGATCTACCGATCAGCGAAGCATTAAACAACCAACAGAGGTAGTTACTTGGAGTTATTTACTGACGTACTTGTTGCTCACCTGACATGACATTAAACAACCAACAGAGGTAGTTACTTGGAGTTATTTACTGACGTACTTGTTGCTCACCTGACATGACATTAAACAACCCACAGAGGTAGTTACTTGGAGTTATTTACTGACGTACTAGTTGCTCACCTGACATGACATTAAACAACCAACAGAGGTAGTTACTTGGAGTTATTTACTGACGTACTTGTTGCTCACCTGACATGACATTAAACAACCAACAGAGGTAGTTACTTGGAGTTATTTACTGACGTACTTGTTGCTCACCTGACATGACATTAAACAACCAACAGAGGTAGTTACTTGGAGTTATTTACTGACGTACTTGTTGCTCACCTGACATGACATTAAACAACCAACAGAGGTAGTTACTTGGAGTTATTTACTGACGTACTAGTTGCTCACCTGACATGACATTAAACAACCCACAGAGGTAGTTACTTGGAGTTATTTACTGACGTACTTGTTGCTCACCTGACATGCTTTTCTATACATGTCGGAGAATGATAGAAACAGTGTTAAAAATTGAGTGGTGAGCCACTCTCCATATGGCGTCACTGTGGCGTCTTTACTGGAAAATACAGGCTGCTGCACTTGGTTTGTTGCTCCATGGACGATTGTAAGATAGTTATTATTGTTATTATCATGTGTCCGTGTCTGTCCGTGAAATAGCCGCATCCTGGTAGTCCGCCTCACAAGTCACACAGACACCGTGCTGTTGTCGTATTCATATTGCACTAGAATATACTATTTTACAGTTAAATTTTTTCCGGACCCACTAAACAAGATGCTAATGGTGACGATGATGGTGATGATGATGATGATGGTGGAGATGATGATGATGATGATGGTGATGATAATGGTGATGGTGGTGATGATGGTGATGATGATGATGGTGGTGATGATGATGATGATGATGATGGTGATGATAATGATAATGGTGATGGTGGTGATGATGGTGATGATGGTGCTGGTCCTGGTGATGATTGTCATGATGGGCATGATGGTCATGATGGTCATGATGGTGCTGGTCCTGGTGATGATGGTCATGGTGGTGATGATGGCTACCGAGTGACAGTGACGTACTCCCTGGACGGTCAAACGCTAGCACATTATATAGTGGTGATATGAAAAGATAAAGTTGGTGCGTCGGAGACATTGAAATGAGTAAAGTTCAGAGAGCAGGTGTTGCCGGCGGTAAGTCTTGAAAGGGGATATTTGTGCCGAATTTTTTTATTTTCTGTTGCCCACGCCTAGTCCTCGCCTAGTGCCTGAGCGATAGTTGGGTAGTGGACCTGCTGACCGTTGACTCGCTGACCAGTCAAGCGTGACAAGCTGTAGACAACAATTGTGTGATCCGCGTTACCACGTTGCGGTGTTACATAAGATCTCTTGACGGCTGAGCCACAGCCAAGCTACGCACAGCAAAATGCCTTCTAATAAGTCATCACGAAAAGGTAGCGCCAATGCCGAAGAAGACCCACAAAACATCTTCGCACTCAGAGTCCTAGAGCTACTAGGCGATGAGGAAATTGTTGCAAAGATAAAATCTGCAATATCCCCATGCGTTGATAGAAGAAATTCGAGACATGAAACTAGAAATAACCCGTCTGCATCAAACAATTGATGCAAAAGAAAAATTATCTATGAACTGAAGGACAGAATCGACAAACTCGAGGTGAGCGTCGACGACATGGAGCAATATAGCCGACGAGCCAACCTGCGTATCCAGGGAATTGCTGAGTCAGGCACTGGCGAGGACGCCCGTGCCAAAGTGCTAGAAATCTTCAACCAGAAGATATAAGATGAGTCCTCCCTTGTCTGATCCAGACATTGAGCGCTGCCATCGACTCGGACGCCAGACTGACCCCGCACGTCCCAGATGTATGATCATCAGATTTAAATCCGAACGATTGCGGGATTCAGCCTACAGCGCCCGAGGTTTCCTAAAGAATCACAACAAGTCAGCAGAGCCGGCCCTTCGTCTCTACATCAACGAGGACCTTACACTGAGAAGGTCATTGATGGCTTTCCAAACAAGAAAATAAATTACGTGCAGAAAAAAAGATAGCAGACTGCTGGACTCACAATGGACACGTTGTTGTCAAGGAAAACAACAACTTGATCAAGAGGATCAACTCCCCACGAGACTTAATCAGTTACTAACTGTGTAGCACTTGCTGAGGTACACTGACAATCAATGCTACACTTGTACTGTGCTGATGTGCGACAAGGTGACACCTCATCAGTTGTTGCCTCCAATGTTTGCATCATATTACTTGCATCACATAATATTTTGATATAACATACCGGTTTTTGAATTTTCTGTTGCCCACGCATAGTGCCTGAGTGATAGTTACAACGTGGACTTGTCATTGTTTGCATTATATTATTACCATCACATTCTATTTTGATTTAATATACTGCCTGCTAGTCGTTCTGTCTGACACAGAGCCGGTTACTCCCCATCGCTGTCAGCCGCTATGTTGAGTTTCTGTTTATGGTTTTCTACGATGCTTTTTTGTGCATCCACATGTAATGTTCCTAAAATAGCACAATATCATCCATTGAAATCCATAAACAAATACATCTATTACAATGATATACACTCACTTATCACATTCTTATCTACAAAAGGCAAATATCCTCGTGTATTACAGTTAACGCCTACGCACATACATATATATATATATATATATATATATATATATATATATATATATATATATATATATATATATATATATATATATATATATATATATATATATATATATATATAATTAACAGGCTTTTTAAAATATTTATTAAATGATGGAACTTTCAGATGATTCTATTCTTTCACATTTGTGTGGGCTTGAAAACAACAGCTTAATCAGAATTTAAGAACTTAGTGAATATAAAAAGAAAAAAAATTGTCTCCATATTAAGTTTAAATATATAATCTATATATGCGAAATTTGATGAATTGGAAGCATTCATTGAAGAACTATACAATCTAGAATATAAATTCAATGTCATATGTCTACAAGAATGCTGGGTATCCGATCAGACTTATTCTCTCAATATACAATTACCGGGATATGATTGCATAACTCAGGGTAAGAGCAGCAATGACAGACGAGGGTTAATAATATATGCTGATAAAAAATTACAATACGAAGCATGCTTAAATTTAAATATGTATGAACATTGGGAGGGACAAATAATGTATCTAAAAGGGGAGGGTTACCCAAACCAATAATTATTGGCAATATATGCAGACCACCAGGAAGGTTAAGAGAACAAATTAAACAATTTATTAATGAATTCACATCACTCATACTGTCCCTTGAAAAATTGAATAGAAGTATTGATATAGCCGGGGACTACAACTTAAATCTACTCAAAATTAACGAAAATGGAATGTGTAGTGAATTATTTGACTTGCTGACATCCCATAGCCTGTTTCCTCAAATTACCCTTCCAACTAGGTTTCCTCACACAAGTGGTACTTTAACAGATAATGTGTTCGTCAAAGTTGATCAAACACAAAGGTTACCACTGCCGGAATCCTGCTAAACAAATTATCCGATCACCAGCCTTACTTTGTTCTACTGGACATTGCTCTCACCAAAATACCAAATCCAAACATGATTAAAATACACTTGCAAAATGATGAAGCTATCAACAAATTTATAAATGAGATTAGTAATGTTGATTTATATAATAAACTAGATAAAAGTCAGACCGCAGATCCCAATGTAAGTTATAATATCATACATGACGAAATTGAAAAGGCAAAAAATAAGCATATGTCATGTAAATTAGTGAAGTTTAACAAATATAAACATAACAAAATCTAAATGGATAACAAGAGTACTACTAAACTCAATAAGTTTCCGAGACAATCTATACAAAAGAATGACATTAACAAATCCCACCTCAAGAGAGAATTAAATAATATATATTAACCTTAAGACATACAATAAAATATTAAAGGTAAGCCTACGTGCAGCTAAGCAACAGTTCCTTGCGTCTTCTTTTGCTAAATATAAATCCGATATTAGAAACACATGGAAAATAATAAATGAAATCATTTCAAGAAACGGCAACAAGAAAAGTTTCCCCACTAATTAACATAAACAACACTGAAATAACAAACAAACTAGACATAGCCAATTAATTCAATGCAATTTGTTTTTACAAATATTGGGATACACCTGGCAAATAATACAACTTACACGGGTCAAAAAAACTTTGAACACTAACTGAAGAAAACACAAATTACAGGTTTGTATTAAGCGATAGCGATGAACAAACAATAATAAAAACAATAGAAACACTTCCAACAAAAAATAGTAGCGGAAACTCGAGCAAATTATAAAAAACTAGCTCCAACCATTATCAAACCTCTGACGCTTTTAGTAACACAAGTTTTTAATACAGGGATATTCACCGATAAACTAAAAGTGGCCAAAGTTATTCCAGTATTTAAGAAAGGAAATCCAACAATAATGAATAATTACCGACCAATATCCCTCCTACAGGTTGTCTCTAAAGTCTCATATTTTGAAAGCAAGAAACTCTTTGTCAATAATCAATATGGATTTAGAGACGGCCACTCAACCGAATACGCTGCACTAGAATTGGTAGAGAGAATCATAAAAAATGGACAATAATGAGGTACCAATTAGTATATTCCTTGATTTGTCGAAAGCTTTCGACACCCTAAATCAAGGTTCTACTAAATAAATTTAAATAGTATGGCATAGAAGGAGTACCATTGCAACTATTCAAAAGTTATTTAACAAATAGAACACAATTTGTAGAAATTGATGACATAAAATCTGATACACTGCACATAGCTACTGGTGTGCCTCAGGGCTCAATTCTGGGACCATTATTATTCATAATATATATTAACGATTTTTCAGAGGCTAGTGTTTAATTTTATATCATATGCAGATGACACCACACTTTTAAGCTCATTGAGTAATTTCGTAAACGCACAAAATGCAGATAGCAACTTGTTAATAAATAAAGAACTCTTTAAAATCAACGAATGGCTTGTAATAAATAAACTTTCACTAAACATAGCTAAATCTAAATTCATGGTCTTCCACATGCATAGAAAACACAATATTATAGAAGCGCCTGCTCCTAAAATCAATAATATCATTATAGAACAAGTTAATGGATTTAATGTTCTTGGACTGACTGATACACATTTAAATTGGAAGAAACACACACATATATCAAACAGATGCGCGAGAATAATCGGGATACTAAACAAGAACTGCCTTTGAGAATAAAAATCATGCTTTATAATACATTACTTGAGCCACAAATAAATTACTGCCTGACAATATGGGGGTTTCAATGTGAAAGAATAAATAAGCTGCAAAAATAGGCCATACGGATAATTACGCAGAGCAAATATAATGAACACACTTCGCCACTATTTAAAACTATGAATCTGCTAACAGTCACACGCACGCGCACGCGCACGCGCACGCGCACGCGCACGCACACGCACACGCACACGCACACGCACACGCACACGCACACGCACACGCACACGCACACGCACACGCACACGCACACGCACACGCACACGCACACGCACACGCACACGCACACGCACACGCACACGCACACGCACACGCACACGCACACGCACACGCACACGCACACGCACACGCACACGCACACGCACACGCACACGCACACGCACACGCACACGCACACGCACACGCACACGCACACGCACACGCACACACAATACTTTGAGGATGGTTGCGGATTTTGAACTTTGGTTATTCTGTTTGTTGCACTGAGAAACTGTATTTGTATAGTCAATTCTACGGTGGCTCCTATGCCAGCGACTGCTTGCAGTCTTAATAGGAGTCTCCAATAAAAACACTATTTCTGATTATGATTCCGATGGTGATGACGGTGCTGGTCCTGGTGGTGATGGAGATGGTGGTGATGATGGTGATGATGGTGCTGGTCCTGTTGATGGTGGTGATGATGTTGCAGACGGTGTTGGTCCTGGTGGTGATGGTGATGGTGGTGAAGATGGTGATGATGGTGATGATGGTGATGATGGTGATGATGGTGCTGATCCTGGTGGTGATGGTGATGGTGGTGATGATGGTGCTGGTCCTCGTGATGATGGTGATGGTGGTGATGATGGTGCTGGTCCTGGTGGTGATGGTGCTGAATATGGTGATGATGGTGATGATGGTGCTGGTCCTGGTGGTGATGGTGATGGTGGTGATGATAGTAATGATGGTGCTGGTTGTGGTGATGGTAGGCCTTAACAGTATACTACCGATTATGATGATAATAACGATGGCGACGACGACGACGACGACGATGATGTTGTTGTTGGCGTTGATTTTGTTGATTATGTTGGTAGTGTTGATATATAGTGTTAACAGTGTTGATGATGGTGGTGATGATGATAACATGGTAGTTAACTGCATTATCTGTTTCTAGATAAGACCATGAACTGTAGCAGCACGAACTACCATCGTGACGTGGAGGCGTCCCAGCAGGTCGTCTACAGCTGCACCGCCTACTACTTCGGCGAGTGGACACCGATCATGCAGTGGACAGGCCCGTCTGGCGCCGTTGGAAACTCGACGACGATCGCCAATCGGACGTCTCTCCTGAATGGCTACGTCACGAGCGTTGCCAGGGTGACGGCGACCCCGGACTTGGACGGCAGACACCACGTGTGCAACGTCCGGTGGCAGGCCCCGGCTAACCTGCCGGCATATCACGCCACTAACACGCCGTCGTTGAACCTGACGTTCACCACCAGGGGAATGACCGTTCTATGTGAGACCATCGTGTTTTTATAAGCTGTGATGGGAAATTTTTGAGCAAAATAATCGGACGAAATACGTGACGATTGCGAATCACGCATGCGCTGTGTACACCAAAGACGAGTAGAACCCAGTAGTAGTAGCTGTAATAATAATGATAATAATAATAATTAAAATAATAATAATAACTAACAATAATAATAATGATACTGATAATGATGATAATAATAATAATAATAATAATAGGACACATAGTTTAGCACACATATTTTCGAAAAATATTGCAATATGGCACATTGTGAAAATATATAAAAGCGAGTTGTACACCAATAAGCTTACTTTGGTTTAATATATATTTTATCTGTCCGGTTGAAAAAATACGTTTACGGGGAGTGGCGTCACAGTGCAGTTATCTGACGTCGTGTGATGCGAGATGTCGCACTCACTGGCATTGGAAGTCAATTTCACAACAAGTGCTCGTTTCTGCGATCTACACAGATCTATAAATGAGCGTCAGGCTTCGGCCGATGTTGGATTAGCCTTCTTCCCAGAGGAGCTGGGATTATGCCCGATGGAACAGATATCAACCTTAGTACGAGAACGAGCATAAATAGAATCACCAAATTGTGCACGTCGATTCGAAATGTGAATGGACAATGGACAATAATCCCGGTACCAAGAAGCGGTTGAATATATTATTTACAATTAAACCGACGAAAACCGTAGATATTAGAATAGCAGCACACCAACTACAGTAGCACAATAACGCTGCGTGGTTTGACAGAAGCAATGTAATTATATTATCTACTGAACTACAGAAAGAGGAAAAGTAATGTGATTTCAAATAGATCAGTCAGATGACATATTGCTTTTCCTGTTTCTGTAATTGTTATTTCAGTAGATATACGACAAGAGAACTTTTTAACTATTGCTATTCAGAAAATATTCATATAAAATAATGGCTTGAAGAAGCACCTCTTTGGAACGTTTCCAAGAATAAAATCTAGAGACCATTTCAGTTTGAAATGGGTGATGCTACTGGGGTAAGATCAGACAATATTCCACACTTAACACCCGTCCTGCAGAAAACACCAATGAGAGATATTCCCGAAACATCGGCATCCGCACGTCATTTCACGGGAACGGAATTTCCAAACGCTTGTATGTCCCGTTAATTGTATAATTTCTTTACCCCGAAAACTCGTAAATCCAGGCACATGCACTGCGGAACCAATGTGTCCAGATTAACGAGGTTCTACTACTCAATGTATGTGCTTTTTCGATTCCAGACAGACCTTTGAACATCACGGTACGTCCGTTGAAGGCGATATATTCAATCGGCGACCAGATCGCGGTATTCGCCATCGGCAATCCCCCGCCGCAGTACATGTGGCTGAACCCTTTGACCGGTCAGACGCTAGCAGCCGGAGGGGTGTTCTCTGTGGCCAAATATCACCCGTCCAGGGTGCTCGTGGTTGCCTGGAATATAATATCCAAGCACGTGTACAACGTAAAATTGATGCTTAACACCAGAGGTAAGTTATTTCGTTTGTACTGGTACAGCGGGAACTGCAGCATTGTCGACTTACTGCCTTTGCCCATACATAAGAGGTCCATGTGTTGTCATCCAGGTACCATGCGTGGTAAAACAATTACTGAAACTGTTAGTGTATATGCTGCTAGCAGCGTTGCACAGTGGCCATTATGGACAGCGACACAATGTTACTATAACGTAGCAAGTCTTTTTCACAAAGCAACAACTCTCTGGATAGATACAATGTTACTATGATGTAGCTAGTATGTATTTGTTATGCTATGTATAGACGCTTTCTATCCATAAACATCTCAATTAGACAGAGACAAACACTACTGACTTGAAAAATAAAAAAATTTGCTGCATGTATGTTCAAATGTTTAAGCATAAACATGACATCGAGGCTGCTTATTGTACTGCCAGTGGTCGACATATTTTATTCCAATATTGTGTTCGGTAATTGAAGACGTAGTTATATAGTTCAGACTTTCCGCCATTACGAGAATATTCAGTGTTATTAAGAACAACTGCTTATGTAAAGCGCGGAAGAAAATGTAGAAAAGTCAAGGATGATGATGATGTGTAGCCATGGCCATGTCCATGGCATGTCATGGGCCGTGGCATACTCTCAGTCCATTCGCGTCTCCTTGCAATATATCTACCCACTTCCTGTACACCATCTGTCCAATGTTAATCCAACCCATTTTTTGTCTACTTCTTTGGTTTTTTCCTAGTAGCTTTCCTTCAATGCTGCAAAATAATAGTAACAAATGTGTTACGACACGAGCGCCAAGTTACCTGTCAAAACATCGTAGCTCTTGTCCTTCATACTCGCTTGCACTTTTCCTTTCAACGTGCCTGTCTCCAAAGTGTGCTATTATGCTACGACGTGGCTTGATGCCATAGCGCTTCCCTGTGTTGAATGAGTCTCTGTTCCTCGGAAAAGAAAGATGTGATGGTAAAATAGCTAATCTGCGCCATCTTGTTGAACTTGTTTGAAGCTCACCAAGCGCCGCGGCTACTGCGTGACAACGGATGCCACGTAATCACTGCCCGTCGTAATAGAAACACAATGCGTCACATGGCTAGGGTTTATTTTTGATATACATATTCTTCCAGTACAGCGCATCATTCGATGAATGCACATGTGTACATAAGTGACCACATGTACAGTATTATTGACCTGGTAGAATATGTTTGATGCCCTATAACTAGAGCTAGTGTCTACCGAGCTGCGTCACTCCGACCTACGCCATTTTGTAAATTGACGTTCAGCGCCCCCAAGTAAAGCGCAGCTTCATCAGGGCATCCGGTAGCTCGACTCCGCATGCGCCAACTGTCTAGTTACATTTCCGGGCAAGGGCATTCGACATAAACCGATGTTGACAATGCGATTTCGTTTCATCCTTTCTGCTACACAAATGCAAACTGTTCTCGAATATTATTGCTTTTATTACAAACATCCTTAAACGTGGCATTGTAGTCTTCACAACTGACGCGGTTATACAACTGGAGATCCGTTGAATCAAGGTACGAACACAAACAAACAATTGCACGCATCGCCATCGGTGACACGCTGGCATTCAGTAGCAGTGAGACAATGCCAATCAATGCGGATATAAAAGAAAATTCCACTTGGGCATTGCAGATGTATTTTGTTTTATATATTTTTTATGACATTGCTGCACAGTGTACATATCACGATTTGCAGTTATCATCTTATATGTGCCAGTTATCATCTTATATGTGCCAGTTATCATCTTATATGTGCCAGTTATCATCTTATATGTGCCAGTTCCAAAGAATAAAACATAACTTGTACATTTCAAGTTTCCTAGGCAAATTTTCCGCATACCAAGTAAATCATCAATATCTGTAAACTAGATCCAATTGTTTCCAGCGCTCGGCAAAGGTCTATTAACTGACTAGTCAGCCAGAACATTATCGCAAAGCCGATCTCTAGTTTCTAGTCGTATCTTTTTTTTTGCATTCAGAATCAATAAGACTTGGGGCCACTTACATTATAACTGAAACGTCAATTCCGGAATTGGTGAAAATGTAAATGGTATTTTCAGTTGCATCATGTTAATGTTCTACTAAAATTATTTGCTACAAATATTAAATTAAATATAATATGTTGCATATATATATATATATATATATATATATATATATATATATATATATATATATATATATATATATATATATATATATATATATATATATATATATATATATATTATTATATATATATATATATATATATATATATATATATATATATATATATATATATATATATATATATATGTTTAGCATTATATGTATCATAATATGCAGATGTCAAATAAAGCTGATCACTCTAAAATATATGTTAATTTTTGGCGTGGCGTATATCTATGATTGCTCTATTGACATACTGATATTCCAATATGGAATTGAAATTGGTGTTTTAGGAGGTAAAATTTGAATTGCAATGTGCAATTTGAATTGATGTAACTGTAATTTATCCAAATTCTTGACTCAAATGCACATACAATTATGCACGCACAAACAATATACAATAGTGAATATAAATTTAACAGTTCTCGTGGCTGTAAATTAACAGTTCTCGTTGTGTTTACGGTTATTCTTTATGAGATCCATATACACATATCCTTTTAAATCGAATGTAATTCACTTCCAGTTTACATATGGCACGTTTTATACTTCACAGATATGATTCCATATCCATGGTTGCCACTTCAGCAGCAGATGAGAGTCATTATTACGAAGAAGGCCATAGTTAGAACCGCATTGCGAAGCAGCCACACATGAGCCGGCGAACTGTGATGAAGCACCAGTTGTCCGACATCATTCATGAGAGGACAGGCAGAACTCGCGAGAAGATGACCGCTCACGAAGATCACGTTATCAACCAATGTTGGCTGATTGGAGGAAGACATCTAATACGTTGACAAGGGAGCTGCAGATAAACTTGAAGCTGCAAGGAAGTGTCAGAACATTAGACAACTTCAATTGGAAGACGTATTTTGTTTTGTTGCGTCATGTGTTTATCATTTGATGATTTTATGTGTACCACACCTTGAAATATTTGTATGAGGGTTTGACTCCCTCCCAATGTTATTGCAATGTAGTACATTTGCCGGTGCAAAGTGAGCACATTACCTTTCGGCTCCGTAAAACAGTGGGCAATCTTGCATGTGAAAATAATTGGAATTGAATATTTTGTTGGTAAATAAACCATAAAACAAAACATTGCCTAGCAACAGTCCACTGAATCATGTTTGAAGAGATTATAAAAGGAAAAATTCACATGAATTTACAATGAAATAAAAAATAAAGCATGACAATATTAATTGTAAAGGTTATATAGGATTTTAATAGTTGCATTTCAATGGCACACATGCAATACAAATTTCCACAACCTTCATTTCAATTTTAATTTTTTTATTTACAAATGGTTTATAAATCAACACGACTACCTATATAGTACTAACATATAAAAGACAATATGTGAATATGCAATATGTGAAAAAGGGACAACACAACACTAATTTAATAATAATTGACACACCAGGGGAAACATACCCTTAATCATCTCTTTAAAATATCTGATTTGCATGTGTTCAGCCTCGGATTGGCACACATCTATGGATCCGTATAATTGACACTGTTTGCAAGCTGCGTGTTTGATAGTAAGTTCCATAATGAGGTTTAATATTGTAGATATACTGTTTTTCAAATTATGCTGTTTTTGTTTGTGGGTTTGGTGAATAAAGATAAGGTGAAATTGATAAGATTTTATAATTTATATTACCCTGAGCATATTAAATAAACATGTCACATATTTTTTTTGTTCACAATTAACTTAACTCATTATGTTGTGTTATTACAGCATGTACTAAAATGCCATATTGTTATGTAAACAGTCATTATGAACTATAAATTGAAAGAATAGTGTCCATTAATAAGTCTGCTTAACACGCATCACACACGTAACGAAAATGTGTCACACTAATAATGCCACATTTATATTTTCTATGAAAAAAATAATAACCAATAACTGTCACATGAATATGCATAATATACGTATGTGTGTGTGTGTGTGTGTGTGTGTGTGTGTGTGTGTGTGTGTGTGTGTGTGTGTGTGTGTGTGTGTGTGTGTGTGTGTGTGTGTGTGTGTGTGTGTGTGTGTGTGTGTGTGTGTGTGTGTGTGTGTGTGTGTGTGTGTGTGTGTGTGTGTGTGTGTGTGTGTGTGTGTGTGTGTGTGTGTGTGTGTGTGTGTGTGTGTGTGTGTGCTTAATTATGATTAAGCAACTTATTAACATACTTCCATAATTTCACAGACTTTTGGCATTAACTAATGCACCAGTCTTTATATATATAAAAATACACACGCACGCACGCACGCACGCAAGCACACACACATTATAATAATTGTTTTTAAAATACATTATTGCTGATTTGTTCTACTCTAACTATTCAACGACATGTAGAGCAATGCAATTATCAAAATTAAATCAGTCAGCAATGCATTAATATGGATCTGCAAAGTTTCGAAGATGAAAAATGTCTGAATATCACACACACGACACACAACGCTGCCGCTGGAATCGCCCTTTAAAAACATATTTCGAAAAGTAATTTACCGATCACTTTTCAGTTTCCCATGGCTGCAGCCATATCATAAAATTTTAAAACAAAATAGATCTGCAATGTGACATTTCCATTGACATCATCATCGTGAACTGACAGTTAGTAATAAAGTAGCACTTTTCGAGAACTGTTTGTGTAACAGAAAAGATGAAACGCAATCGCATTGTCAACAACGGTTTATGTCGATTGCCCTCTCACCCGGAAATGTAGCTAGAAAGTTGGCGCATGCGGAGTCGAACTACCGGATGCACTGACGAAAGTTGTAGTTGCCCCCTACTTGGTGGCGCTGAACGCCAATTTACAAAATGGCTCCTCCGCTTTAATTGGTAGAGTGACGTAGCTCGGTATATACTAGCTGTGTATAACCCAAGGGAGGTCGACCTCGAGATTGTTCACACATGGATGAACCGGGGAATTTAACAAGATTTAACAAGATTTGCCATCCAAGCCAAATTCCCAGATGGCAAGTGGACAAGGAAGCCATTGGATTATCAAGAGTCCAACAATGTTCATCTACTTATAACCCGCCCTCCTGAGATATGTTTCAACCTTGTTTTTTTTAACATATTCACGCTGCTAGCAGTTACACAATCTGTAGACAATTTGTTCCATTCATTTATTGTCCTCTGTGAGAACGAGTGCTTCCTGATGTCCAATCTACATTGATCCTTTACTAATTTTACCTCATGTCCTCTAGTTCTGCTATCCTTCTTGAGTGAGAAAAACATATTTCTATCAATATTTTCATACCAATTCAATATCTTAACAACTTCAATCTGATCTCCTCTTAACCTCCTTGTCTCTAGAGTTGTTAAACCACATTCCTTCAGGCGTTCTTCATAACTAAGGTCTCTCAGTTCTGGAATAATTTTAGTTGCTCTCCTTTGTATGCGTTCAAGCTTAACTATATCCTTCTTACGATATGGTCTCCATGCTTGTATGGGATCCATTCCTTAAAGGAATGGATCCCAAGACCAGAAACGTTCCCGGTTTCTGACCAGGGCGAACATTCTCCTTTGTTGTTTTCATGTATCCAAGAGTGGAGTCATCTGGGGAATGTTTAATTAACAACAATTGATGTGTGCATTCTCGATTTGATGCAATGACATTGAAATAAGTCAATATGAGAGTTGCTATTAAACTATGCACGTGTTTTCATCTATACATGGAAGGAGCGTCTGAATTGACAACATTACAATTGTGTTATTTTAAACTAATGCTAAGTTGGAATTTGAAAGATGGCCGCCAATATACAACTGTAACATAAAAAGGCATGACATGGAGAGGTGTGACATGGCAACGGGACATCGATGGTTGATAATACGATAGATAATACGATAGATAATACGATAGATAATACGATAGACCGGGCTGAACGCTTGCTGAAACAAACACTAACCGAGAATTGTATGTACAGAACGAAGAGTATATAAAACTGTTGCACGGAATACATTAAAACCATATTATATTATTTATAAAATTTACGTTAGAAACCGAATGAACAATTTAATATGATTACCCTGAAACAAAAGTATTGAAACTTGAAATGTTAAAGATTTATTGAAATCCATTAGATCCCAAAAGCCCAAAATGTCAAAAAAAAAGTTACTGGGTCGCGTGCAAATTTTTGAAATATCTGACATAGTAACAGCTACGTCATCAGCAAAGTTAGCAAAATACTGTACTCTCATCATAATCGGTCATAACACGAGATTCATTTACTCTTCAAATATAGAACTTGTAGGAATATTGCAATTTGATATGTTCACATTACATAAAACATAATATGTTGAACTCGCACAAAAATTATAAAAGAAATAATTTTTTTTTATTTATTAAGTCACGGAAAAGCCACATTTTAGCTAAATTTCGATCATATTCAATATTTGACCAACAAGGACTAATGTAACTTCAGTAGAACTTGGTTAATATGTTCATTTATTATTTATCTCAATAGGCAAACAATGTAGGGGGGTCCCGAGCAAATTTGAAATATCTGACATAGTAACAACTACGTCAGCAGCAAAACTGGCAACATTGTTATCTAAAGCCAAATTTTACCCACAATGAGTAATGTAATTGCAGGTAAAGTTGGCTGAAATGTTAATTAATAATTATTCATCTCTATGATACATAGAAAAAACGAATGATGTGCCGGTGAAAAATACGGTTTTCCATATTAAAAGTTCCAAGTTCTTAAAAAAATTTATGTCACGAATTTACAACATTAGTTGTTCGCCACCATGCGCAACTTGTATAAATTAAACTCTTTTTTCTTCTTATTAATGTTCTTTTACAAAAAAACGTGACAGTTGTGCTTATTATTTTAATATTGGCATAAAGGACGTAGTGTCAATCGACAGTATAATTTTTGTGTTGATTTTATGTTATGACCACGATGCGCAGATCAATGCGCACGTAGTATGATTTCAATGTAGTCGGCCACCTTATCCCATTCGCATGTATGTCTTCTGATAGATTGTTCTTAAAATACATTACACTTTCACTGGACAACACATTTTCTTCTGATGTTCGTAGAATTCCGTGTTGGTCGTCGTTATATTTTTTCGCTTTTATATATATCCCGTGTGTTTCGTGTCACAGCTGCTACAATAACAACCACGACACGGATGACAACGACAACATCGACAACAACGACCTCGACAACAACGACGTCAACAACATCGACAACAACGACTCCAAGACCAACAACTTCCAGCCCTACCCCGGCTTTACAGCCACCGGCGACTCAACAACCGAAACCAAAGCAGAACCGTCTAAGTGTGAAACAAGGAGAGACTGAAGGAGACGACTTCACAATGCCACTGATCATCCTCTGCTTTTGTGGGTTCATCACAGTGACGGCTCTACTCGTGCTAATATACGAGCGTGACAGACAACTGATGGGTAAGTTGTCCTTTGGACCATTTAACTGATGTCGGATGACTATCGAGGATCGTTTTACTATTGCAATACTATTGCTATAAATTCATAACTATTGCGATAGTATAACTAAAAAGCGAATAGTCAGGAAAGCAGTACCAAACAATTGATCGGTGGCCCTATTGCTATGGAGACAGTTGATGGGTGACGCTATTGCCATGGAGACAGTTGATGGGTGGCGCTGTTGCCATGGAGACAGTTGATGGGTGTCGCTATTGTCATGGAGACAATTGATGGGTGGCGCTATTGCCTTGGAGACAGTTAATTAAACATGCTGAATAATGGAATGACGATGCTCTGGTCAACCAGTGTGAATGTTACGCCGATAAATAAGTAAAATTAAGAAATAAATTTGAAAAAGCGTGTTTGCGAACTGTATCACACTGACACAGAAATAGCCCTACTGATGTGTTTCCCAACTATCGATAGTTCAATGTATTATCGACGGTAATTATCGATAATTAAATATACTCTTGATGGTATTGTATCGTCACATCGATACATCGATAGTTCGGTGTATTGTTTCGAATCTAAAGTATCTGATGTTTGATTAACGCGCATATTTCGACTTCCGACATATGCAGGTCGATGTGCACGGAATGTCTGATTACGCAAATGTTAATAGCTGGATTGTCAATGTAAACTATGCTGATCAGACTGACATATTAACAACCCGATACATGCACGAACGCACGCACACAAACACTCTCGCACGAACACACATACCCACACAAAAATCAACATTGTACTATCCCCAATGTGTCTTTGGTATCGTCTCCTGGTCTATTCGCCCCCCCCCCGCGAATGTCACCCCTCGTGACCCTTGAGCGTATTTCCTGTACTTCGGTATCGAACAATTCGGAAGCAGGTCACCGTGTGGTCATTGGTTCAGGTCTTTCTAACTAATTAGCACATTAGCCAAGTAATTGTTTTCATCTAGCGAGGTTGTACCTTTGAAATATCGGGCCTTTGGCAGTGAGATGTTTCACTCTTTGGTTGGCTTACTATATTGTATTTGGGAAATATTTGTTCTGTGGTGCAGAACATTATTGGTAGTATGTGGGCAAGAGAATATGCACCTGCACGCATACACGACGAATGTCATGTTTTGTACAAATAATGTTTTCTGTTCATTCAGAAGAGGAATACGCAGAAGAACGAATGTCACTTCTACATGAAAAACATGAAGAAGAAGAAGACGAAGAAGAAGAAGGAGAAGAAGAAGAAATACAAGAAGAAGAAAGGGGAGATAATCGTTCCCCTGTGCCGTATTCCAGTACAGCAAAACTCAATTAATACCAAATGGGTGCCGACGCCATCGTGGTGAATCACGAGAGGCTGAGCAACGTGGGAAGCGTTTGTCCTAGAGGTTCCACCAAGGAAATGTAACGCTGACATTGTGACACGTAATTTCACATGTTAATAATTTGCTATCGCCGAATTGGAAGATGTTCTAATTAAAGAAGAGTTTGGTGATTAGGATTTTCTCAATGACAGTTATTAGTCGTGGCAATGCCAGCGAAAGGAGCACGAAAACGAGGCAACACCCAGACCCCCTCTCAACGGGATTGGGTGTTCATTTTGTAAGAGCAATCTGTAATAATCTGCAAGCTGGTGCATTTGGTGCAGTCAAAATAAAACAAGAATGAACCTCTGGCCATGGAGAAAAACATGACCGTTCGACAACCATCGCTGGTAAGGGCTGGAATTGAACTTTCAGTGTAACATAATTATATGTGTAACAAAGGCTAATTTCAAAATGCTAGGATGTTGCAGTTTATTAAGATTGTCTACATGCTTTAATGATTACTATGTAATAGCACAATTAGTTATAACAGCCAGGGAAGCATTATCGCAATACATGCACATGTACTATAATATCATTCAAAATCATTGGAAAAATTTTAATATGATGACCATAAAAACTATGTACTAAGAATCGAACCTGATAATTATGTTAATAGACAAACGCAAACCCTCTGCAATAATAACGTCCATTTAATCATAAGCCAAGAACATATACAATTATGTAGACAATGAAAATGCTTCGGTAACAACTGTTTACGAGTGTGTCGTATATAATTATTGATTACTACCCTCACCTTCATTTGGGCAGAATGTTAGCGCTAAATGTCTGAACTGGTGGACGGTGCGTTTTGCATCCAGCGTCTTGTCCTTGTGGACATGCGTAAGGGCCAATCTCGACAAGCGGTCTTTTGTCACCGTGGCGTCGCGTGGCACTGAATGACCGCTCTGCTGTGGAATGTTAGAGTACAGGAGAGGATTGATTTCCTGTATCGTGTCATCGGATGCGTTGGGTCTCTCAGCGAAATTCACCATCTCCCATCTTGCCTTCCATTCATCCGCTAACTTGGTGTGATATACTGGGCCACGTAGTGATTCTGAGCTACCAATAGACGGTTGACCATTTCCTGCAGAAAGTGATCCACGAAGAGCAGATACATTGCCC
>OY759270.1:8946960-9114460 GCA_963662155.1 Lamellibrachia columna
ATTGTTTCCTTACTCAACATGTCTTGGAACCAACCAGAGGTGGGAATGTGTTAGATTTAATTTTGTCTTCTCAAAGTGAACTAGTTGACAATGTTAAAGTACACGAACCTTTGGATTCAAGTTACCATAACCAAATCCATTTTAATATAAAAGTAAAAACAGGGAATACATATAAAAAACAATGGAGGAGGAATTTCAACAAAGGCAAATATAAAGTGATGAGAACATATCTAGCAAATATAGATTGGAATAACTTGCTGAAGAACAAGACAGCAACAGAATGCTGGACTTGTTTAAAATATGAGATTGAGGGCATTATTGAGAAATTTGTTCCATTAAGAAAACAAGGGAAAAGGTCCAGGATAAAACACCTGTCAAAAGAAGCTATTAGAAAAATTGCTCACAAACAGATGCTGTGGAGGGTCTATAAACACACTGGAAATGTAGAAGACTACACAAACTACAAAGAGGCACTTAACCTAGCTACAACTGAAATTAGAAAATCTAAAAGAACCTTTGAACAAAAATTGGCAGGTAATATAAAAAATGACAGCAAGAGTTTCTATGCTTATGTAAGGAGTAAACAGAAAGTTCGAGATAAGGTCGGACCACTGGAAAACAGCAGTGAAAACATAATTTCAGACGGGTTCCAAATGGCAGAGGTCCTGAATGAGTATTTCAGCTCAGTTTTTACCACAGAAGATATCAGCTCACTTCCAGTTCCATTGACTAAATTTGAGGGCAATAAATCAGAACATTTAGGGCAGTTATTTGTAACTCCTGAGATGATAGCAATGACAATTAAGAAGATGAAAGATAATAAATCACCTGGAGTTGATGGGATACCACCAAAACTGCTTAAGGAAATTGTTGAGCAAATTAGTACACCACTTGCAAAATTGTTTAACTTGTCACTAGAAGAAGGAATAGTTCCTTCAGAATGGAAAGAAGCAAACATTACGCCGCTATTTAAGAAGGGATCGAGAAAGAAGCCAGAAAATTACAGACCAGTGAGTTTAACATCAGTTGTGTGTAAATTACTCGAAACATTAATTAGAGACCACATGGTGGAATTCCTTGTAAAACATAAATTAATAAATACATCTCAACATGGATTCCTAAAAGCAAGGTCATGTCTAACCAATCTCTTATGTTTTTTGGAAGAAATTACAAAGTGGGTAGATGACGGGTCACCAGTGGATGTTGTCTACTTAGATTTTCAGAAAGCTTTCGATAAAGTGCCACATCAAAGATTGTTACTTAAACTAAAAGGCCATGGTATAGGAAATGATGTAATCAACTGGATAAAAAAATGGCTTACACACAGAAGACAGAGAATAATAGTAGATGGTGAGATTTCAAACTGGAAATCTGTTTTGAGTGGGGTACCACAGGGATCAGTATTAGGCCCTATACTGTTTTTAATATATATAAATGATTTGGAGGATAACATATCTGGCAAAGTACTCAAATTTGCAGATGACACAAAAGTATTCAGAAAGGTTACTAATGATACAGATAAACAAAGTTTACAGGATGATCTAGAAAAATTAGTTAAATGGTCAGAAAAATGGCAAATGTTATTCAATTTTGGGAAGTGTAAATGTATTCACATAGGACATGGAAATATGGACGAGGAATATAAAATGGGGGATGCTGTACTAGGTAGAACCACACAAGAAAAGGATTTAGGAGTAACATTTAGTGCTGACATGAAACTTTCAGAGCAATGTGGGATTGCTGCTTCGAAAGGAAATCAAATTCTAGGGCTAATTAGGAGAACTATCACATATAAGGAGAAACATATAATTGTACCCCTGTACAAAGCAATAGTTAGACCACATTTGGAATATTGTATTCAAGCATGGAGGCCATATCGTAAAAAAGACATAGACAAGCTAGAAAGAATACAACGAAGAGCAACTAAAATGATTCCAGAATTAAGAGACCTTAGTTACGAAAGTCGCTTATTACAGTGTGGTTTGACAACACTAGAGACCAGGAGACTAAGAGGAGACCAAATAGAAGTGTTTAAAATAGTGAACGGTTATGAGGATGTTGATAGGAATATGTTCTTCAAACTTAAAGAAGGCAGTAGAACCAGAGGTCACAAAGCAGCATTAATTAAGGAGCAGTGTAGGATGGACATGAGAAAGTACTTTTTCTCACAGAAGGTGATAAATGAATGGAACAAACTGCCAAATGATTGTGTTAATGCTAGTAGTGTGAATATGTTTAAAAATAGAATTGACAGATATCTGATAAGGGCGGGCTACACATAGATGAGAAAATTGTTGGACTCTCGATAAGCCATTGGCTTCCTTTTCCACTTGCCATCTGGAACTTGTTGTTCGAGATGGCAATCTTGTTAAATCTTGTTAAAAAAACGTCGCAATTTGAAGAGTTCGATTCCAAGAAGCCATCAAGACATTGACTGGCAGTACAACGTACCGATGCATAGTAGATATTTTATGTTTCTTGAAATGTCGTAGATGTTGTTATCATAACAGTAATTTACGAACTACCTAGTTTTCCCATCCCATGTTTTAATGTTATGTTACATATATGTAATTACCAAAAACGTTATAATTCAAGTACAAGTTTGGGGACAAATGAAACTAATCATGAGTAGAATGTTGCTATGTTACCATGTGACGTCAGTTACTAGGGAATAAATGGTGTTTCGTTTGTGTGGCACTACATACAAACCGGTTTCATATTTCATATGTTATTGAATATAACTTGCTCCAAGTATTAAATACCAAACGATCACAATCAATATCTGTTTCGTGTAGATATGAATAGGAGAGCCATCAAACAAATAATCTAGAAAAGAATACTCTTCATAGATATTTGACGAATGTAGCAACAATAAACAGCAAGGGTGCTACGACAAAGGAATATACCGATAGCATGGTTATTTAGGGGAGACCGGGGCTACTTGTATACAGGGGCAAGTTGTCACAGAGTCGTTTTACGAAAACATAGCACACATATGGAGATACCATCGACAGTCGTTGGTTGGAAGTCCACCAAGAGAAACATTGTCCAAAAATCGGGAGTTAAGAATACAAAATTAGCGAGGTGTGGACAAAAATTACTTTTTAACCACCTAAAACCTTTTTGGGTATACCCACATAATATCATTTCAGGGAGCCACTTTTTAGGTTTCGTGAATGAAACGTGAAACAAGTCTACTATGTAGTATAAGGGGTTATGCCAAGTAGAAGTTAAGCTGAAAAAAACACAGGAATTATTATCGTCCACGTGCGTTCAACTGCAAAAATTGTGTTTGGGACAAGTTGTTACACCTGTAGCAACGTTCGGGCAGTTCGCGCCGATGGTTCAGTCAGCGAGTTGTGTGCTACCAATGACTGAAACAACAACACGTATTTAACCACGACGTGCGAACGCGTTATTTCACTTGTGAAGTCTAGTGTACGTGTATATAACCAGTACTGTTAATGCTAGCAGCGTCAAACAAAATTAACAAGTATCTCAGAAGTGCGGGTTGCACATAGATGAAAAATGGTTGTTGGATTCTCGATAAGCCAGGAGCTTCTTTGTTCACTTGCCATTGTTTTGGGTGGCAATCTTGTTAAATCTTGTTAAATTTGTATGGCAATAGCCCTATTTGAGCAATTCATAAATATTGCACGATTCATGGAAATGTGGATGTTTGGGCGCAAGTGCGTGAGTGCGTGGGTGTGTGGGTGCGTGGGTGCGTGGGTGCGTGGGTGCGTGGGTGCGTGGGTGCGTGGGTGCGTGGGTGCGTGGGTGCGTGGGTGCGTGGGTGCGTGGGTGCGTGGGTGCGTGGGTGCGTGGGTGCGTGTATCATCGTATCAAGTAGAAGTCGCATTACATATATATTTTTATTCACTATTTCATATTCCATTCAATCATTCATATTTAATTCACAATTGCTTGTTATGTAAGAATCCAGGGAATGAGTCCTCATTGGTAACTAAAATTTTAAAGCTTAATATATGAAGGTGTGAACACATACATTATTATGCACACTGTGTATATGATGCATAAGTGCGTATAATCCAATTAATGTAAAAAGAGTAACATAAGTGACACTTGCTTTGCGAACTACATGTTATTTACTGTAACAACGTGCGCCATTTTTTTGGCTAGTTGTTACAGTCGACCGCGCCTGGGAAACTTCACAAATCTACTTAACTACAAAATGGAATGACGGAAATAATGCATCTAACATACTGTTCACAAATAGTGACTTTAACTAACCATTTTAACAACTAGCCCCGGTTTCCCCTACGTGGTTGCCATGGCGTCATCCAAACACATACGACCTGGTGAAACACAGCACAAAAGAAGCAAACTTGATTAATTAATAACGTGAATTCAGATCGCATTGCATAAATCGTTGCATAGTGGTTTCGTTTGGGACCTTCCCGTCTCTGGCCGTTTAGACACGAACCGATTATTTTCAGCGAGTTTGCCTGTAGAGAGGTTGCGCCATCTAGCGGGTATCGCAGAGACAGAAGAAACGTCAAATGCAGTGAAGCCGACCTCGTAATTGTACATCATGTATAGTACATAATTTTGTTAGTATTATGTTTCATGTTTCCATCTACGGGTAAATAGTACGCACATTGGCTTTGGTAGGAAAGTGATCTAAGGGAGTAAACCTTATGCATCTTGGGAAATCTTGAGGAGAACACGGGATTGAATTTGGTGGATTTTATATTTGTCTAAAGCGTGGAATATTGATCGGATAAGTATTATTATTGCGTGTATATTAAACATAAACTTACAAGAGTCCTTGTTTAGTCAATAGTTGCTGTTAAAATTTAGCTATAGAAGTAATTTAGGGTAGTTTATATCGTAGGTCTCCGAGGACTCGGTAGCGCGAGCGATAATTAAGGGTTGTTGTTTTCAGTTGATTGGGTACATAATACGAGACATAATATTATTGTAAATAATTTAGTACATATTAAATATTGAAAACCTGAATATTTTGTTTTAGCAACATTTATTGTTAAAAGTTAGCCGTAGGTAGTAATTCAGTGTTATTTAAATAAGGTCACTGAAATTTCGATAGCGCGAGCGATATTACGTTTTGTTAGTCAGCTGTTACATAGAAAGTAAGTTGCAAGGCAGTAGCTGTAAATTTAATTAAGACATAAGTAACATACTATAAAGTGTGTATTACAACACAAAAACAGTCTTTGTGAAGACTACCTAGTATACATTGATTATAAACGGATTATAAACAAATACCAATTTACTTTCTAACATGGCGCCGTGCAAACGCCAAGTAAAGGCAAAACGTAATTTGATATGTTCTAGCTGCGACAGCTGGATAGACTATGCAAAGTCCGGGTGTGTAAATTCGTGGGCGGAGGTGCAGGCGGATGATTTCCATTTCGTGTGTAGGGGGTGTACTACAGTGAAATGTCTGCAGGAGCAGGTGATTGAGCTAAGGCGTATGATTTTGATGATGACAGAGCAGGGTGAGACAGAAGTGAACAGAGGTGGTGAGAATGATGAGAGCAGAGGTGGTGAGACCGAGGAGAGCAGAGGTGGTGAGACCGAGGAGAGCAGAGGTGGTGAGACCGAGGAGAGCAGAGGTGGTATGACCGAGGAGAACAAGGAGAGCAGTGGCAATGTGAGGGAGAAAGCTGGTAAGAAGAAGAAAGATGACAGAAGGCAAAGAATGCAACAAAAGAGAGGTAAACGGGTGAGTGGAGAGGGATTGCCAGGTTGTAAGACGGTAAAGGTTGATGATAGGAGAGAAAGGGGGCATACTAGTAGTGCGCAACAGGAAAGGAGCTTTGCCGATGTAGTATCACAGGGGAAAGCGAGGAAAGCCCGGGTATTTATGGGGGATTCCATCATTAGGAAAGTGGATAAAATTGTAAATAGAGGAGATGACATAACAGTATGCCTACCAGGGGCAAAAGTAGAGGATATAGCAGAGAAGGCAGGACAGGTCATGGGTGGTGGCACGGGAGGTGCTGTTCTCGTGCATGTGGGAACGAACAATGCAGATAAGGAGGGAACGTCAGCCATCATTGGTAAGTACAGGAGGTTGATCAAGACACTTAAAGAGGCAAGAGTTGGGCAGATCGTATTGTCGGGGATATTACCAACAATGGGAGGCAGGGGTGAGGAATATAGGAACTGTAGAAGGATGGCGATCAACACACAGGTACAGAAGGTATGTATGGAGGAGGGAGTAGGCTTCGTAGACATGTGGTTAAACTTTGTGGGAAGAGGTGACTTTTTCATGAGAGATGGACTTCATCTGACAGGGAAGGGCGCTGCAGTTCTTGCGTGTGAGTTTGTCAGAGTTGTCGACGAATGCACAGGTACCATAGATTATTTAAACTAGATGCGCAGGGGGAACTGACAGAGAAAACTCAAAGGAGTACTACTACAAATACACATCCAAAGAAATGTTCACCAATAATTTCAGACAATGAACTTAAATGTGTATGCTTAAATGCCAGGAGCATAGTAAATAAAAAAGTGAGTTAGACATTATGGTAGCAGATATTGATCCTCATGTAATAGGCATCACAGCATCATGGGCAAATGAAGATATAATAGATGCTGAGTTAGCACTGACAGGCTATGTAATGTTTAGGAAGGATAGACGAGAAAGAAGGGGAGGTGGAGTAATTTTGTATATTAAAGAATCTATCCAAGCATATGAAATTACACTGAAAAGTGAAGCAGATAGTGTGGAAGCAATTTGGTGTAACATAGTTACCAGGAACTCAACATTAACAATAGGAGTAGTTTATCGTAGTCCTAACATAGGACAAGAGGAAGATGTAAAATTACAAAAGGCGATAAGGGAGGTGAGCAAGGGAGAATGTGTTATAATGGGTGATTTTAACCATGGCCATATACAATGGGAATCATTAGAGAGTGCTGGAGGTGACGACCATCAGTTTCTACTTCTAACACAGGATTGTTTCCTTACTCAACATGTCTTGGAACCAACCAGAGGTGGGAATGTGTTAGATTTAATTTTGTCTTCTCAAAATGAATTAGTTGACAATGTTAAAGTACACGAACCTTTGGGTTCAAGTGACCATAACCAAATCCATTTTAATATAAAAGTAAAAACAGGGAATACATATAAAAAACAATGGAGGAGGAACTTCAACAAAGGCAGATATAAAGTGATGAGAACATATCTAGCAAATATAGATTGGAATAATTTGCTGAAGAACAAGACAGCAACAGAATGCTGGACTTGTTTAAAATATGAGATTGAGGGCATTATTGAGAAATTTATTCCATTAAGAAAACAAGGGAAAAGATCCAGGAAAAAACACCTGTCAAAAGAAGCTATTAGAAAAATTGCTCACAAACAGATGCTGTGGAAGGTCTATAAACACACTGGAAATGTAGAAGACTACACCAACTACAAAGAGGCACTTAACCTAGCTACTACTGAAATTAGAAAATCTAAAAGAACCTTTGAACAAAAATTGGCAGGTAATATTAAAAATGACAGCAAGAGTTTCTATGCTTATGTAAGGAGTAAACAGAAAGTTCGAGATAAGGTCGGACCACTGGAAAGCAACAGTGAAAACATAATTTCAGATGGGTTCCAAATGGCAGAGGTCCTGAATGAGTATTTCAGCTCAGTTTTTACCACAGAAGATATCAGCTCACTTCCAGTTCCATTGACTAAATTTGAGGGCAATACATCAGAATATTTAGGGCAGTTATTTGTAACTCCTGAAATGATAGCAAAGAAAATTAAGAAGATGAAAGATAATAAATCACCTGGAGTTGATGGGATACCACCAAAACTGCTAAAGGAAATTGTTGATCAAATTAGTACACCACTTGCAAACTTATTTAACTTGTCACTAGAAGAAGGAATAGTTCCTTCAGAATGGAAAGAAGCAAACATTACGCCGTTGTTTAAGAAGGGATCGAGGAAGAAGCCAGAAAATTACAGACCAGTGAGTTTAACATCAGTTGTATGTAAATTACTTGAAACATTAATTAGAGACCACATGGTGGAATTCCTCATAAAACATAAATTAATAAATACATCTCAACATGGATTCCTAAAAGCAAGGTCATTTCTAACCAATCTCTTATGTTTTTTAGAAGAAATTACAAAGTGGGTAGATCACGGGTCACCAGTGGATGTTGTCTACTTAGATTTTCAGAAAGCTTTCGATAAAGTGCCACATCAAAGATTGTTACTTAAACTAAAAGCCCATGGTATAGGCAATGATGTAATCAACTGGATAGAAAAGTGGCTTACACACAGAAGACAGAGAGTAATAGTAGATGGTAAGATTTCAAAATGGAAATCTGTTTTGAGTGGGGTACCACAGGGATCAGTGTTAGGCCCTATACTGTTTTTAATATATATAAATGATTTGGAGGATGACATATCTAGCAAAGTACTCAAATTTGCAGATGACACAAAAGTATTCAGAAGGGTTACTAATGATACAGATAAACAAAGTTTACAGGATGATCTAGACAAATTAGTTAAATGGTCAGAAAAATGGCAAATGTTATTCAATTTTGGGAAGTGTAAATGTATACACATAGGACATGGAAATAT
Organism: Lamellibrachia columna; assembly: GCA_963662155.1. Taxonomy (NCBI): domain Eukaryota; kingdom Metazoa; phylum Annelida; class Polychaeta; order Sabellida; family Siboglinidae; genus Lamellibrachia; species Lamellibrachia columna. The sequence goes on from OY759270.1 coordinate 8,955,536, forward strand.
GGACGAGGAATATAAAATGGGGAATGCTGTACTAGGTAGAACCACACAAGAAAAGGATTTAGGAGTAACATTTAATGCTGACATGAAAGTTTCAGAGCAATGTGGGATTGCTGCTTCGAAAGGAAATCAAATTCTAGGCCTAATTAGGAGAACTATCACGTATAAGGAGAAACATCTAATTGTACCCCTGTACAAAGCAATAGTTAGACCACATTTGGAATATTGTATTCAAGCATGGAGGCCATATCGTAAAAAAGACATAGATAAGCTAGAAAGAATACAACGAAGAGCAACTAAGATGATTCTAGAATTAAGAGACCTTAGTTACGAAAGTCGCTTATTACAATGTGGTTTGACAACACTAGAGACCAGGAGACTAAGAGGAGACCAAATAGAAGTGTTTAAAATAGTGAACGGTTATGAGGATGTTGATAGGAATATGTTCTTCAAACTTAAAGAAGGCAGTAGAACCAGAGGACACAAAGCAGCATTAGTTAAGGAGCAGTGTAGGTTGGACATGTGAAAGTACTCTTTCTCACAGAGGGTGATAAATGAATGGAACAAACTGCCAAACGATTGTGTTAATGCTAGTAGTGTGAATATGTTTAAAAATAGAATTGACAGATATCTGATAAGGGCGGGCTACACATAGATGAGAAAATTGTTGGACTCTCGATAAGCCAATGGCTTCCTTGTCCACTTGCCATCTGGAACTTGTTGTTCGAGATGGCAATCTTGTTAAATCTTGTTAAATCTTGTTAACAAATTCCGGAGTGGAGCTATGCCCTGCATCGTGAGTGCACTTTGTCCCACATTGAATTGGACATTGAAATTACAAAAACAACGTGTTATTGCTGGTATGGATATTTAAATAACTATTTCGCATTTTTCTTTCGGTAAATACATATTCTATAAGACCGTTTATAAAGCTGTTGAACTTGTTATAACAATGTAGTTTAAAACAAACTTGATGATAGTGCAGAAGTCGAGCCGATTGCACTTATGATAGACTCATAATTAAACTCACCATTGGAAAACCTTCTACTAGAAAGCGGACGGGCATGTAGGGTTTAGTTAATCCAGTTATTTAACAAACACATACACCACCAATGAGATCGCACTTTCGCCTCAAACAAACTACTGCGAGCAGCCCTTCCCCGGAGAACGATGCCACTGATCTGATTTTTTCCAACGGCGGAAATAGCAGAACCAGCTGTACAGCATTAATGGACTTCCTGTAACCCAGTCGCTGGTTAATCTGGAATTACTTTTGACAACATAATGAGGAACATCCGCCTCCGGGTAACAACGCAAACGAAATTAGCCTTGGCAGTTTCACGCCCACCGACTTAGCCAAAACATCACTGCTTACACAGTAATTTTATCCGCACGCAAGATGTGTTTCATTTCCAATATTAAGGAGACAGGCAGCATTGAAGCTCTACGCACGTAATGCATTTTTCCTTAGCCTGGTAATGTGGACTGACGTTCCAGTCAAGTTATATTCTTAGTGCTTCACACAACATTGCCAATGCGTAATAATGTCACTTTTGATTATGCTTTATCAGCCGTAACAGATATGTGTTGTAAATTTTCTCCACAGTCTTTAAAATCAAAGCTTCATTTATTTATTTTTCTTGTATTTCAAAGTTAATCTCTCATTGGGCCTTAATTTAGATCCAATTTTCACGCAATATGTAATTACGTATAAATATGTCATTATATTAGGCTTTGATAAGAAATGTCTTGATACCGCAAGAATGTGGCGCCATCTGTCGTGTCTTGACTTTCCATGTAGAAGGACTGCAACGATGATAATTTGACGCAACATTTTGTTTGGGCTTACGTCAAAATAAAACCCAATGGAACCAAGATGGTGTTGGCATTTTCCGCTTCTCCGCTTCGTGCCGTAGTTGGTATGTACGGCCACTTGGTACGTACGGCCACTTGGTACGTACGGCCACTTGGTACGTACGACCACTTGGTACGTACGGCGACTTGGTACGTACGGCGACTTGGTACGTTCGGCCACTTGGTAAAGTGTTCTCTAACAGTGAGGTAATTCTAAAGAAAAAACATCGTAACATTTTTAGTTTCAATATCACAAACTATGTATTGTTTTCGTCTGGATGTATTGTTATTGTCGATATCGTCTCCTTATATTTAAAGTTACGTAACATTATATCAGCCTCCATGCGCATCATGTTGTTTTATAATTCGGTATATTTTAATTTTTCCAGGCCATATTCCATGTTGTAGCAACGTATTGCTTCGACGTCTTTTGACACAGTGTATCATTTGCGGTATCAACCATCATAGATCAATTGGTATTTATGTCATACCTGTCAGCAATGTTAATGACTACGAGCGACTGGCACGGTATTATCGCAGGCAAACTGAACAGAAACATGCAAACCTTCCTAGTGTTGTGGTTTTGTCTTTCGGCAGCCCAGAATAAATCGTTGGAACCAATAGTGCAATTATCTAGCCGAACATTTCTTTGAGGGCAGATCGCATAACCATTGTCACAAATTAATCAGTGATATCTTAAAGGCAAGACCATTACGGTGTCGTCTTGTGTGTTGACGAGGAATACAATCTTTGATAGGCGTTCTATTCGACGCAACGACGAAGTCATTGTGTTGTAAGATGATATGTGCGTTGTCAACGTTATTGGATGCAGGACGTAATTGAAGATATGCTCTGTATCACGCAAGCATATTACGAGACTAACATATGTGCTTACTGAGGCAAGGAGCAAATGAGAACAGGACTTGTATAATGATCAATTGCGAATTAAGTATAACATTTATGGCAGATCTGTATATATATATATATATATATATATATATATATATATATATATATATATATATATTATCTATGCCAATATAAGTAACGGAACCTTACGTAATATTACACTGGTGCATACAACGATGAACGTTTTGATAACACTCATAATATTCAAGCAAACACAGCTGAAATGCAAGTTCCGTTACTTATATTGGCATAGATAATATATATATATATATATATATATATATATATATATATATATATATATATATATATATATATATATATATATATATATATATATTATCTAGCAAACACAGCTGAAATGCAAGTGCACACTCAAGAAGAACTGACATTGTCGCTAGATAGAACGGCCCATGCACTGTAGAATCAAAACGTGTCCATTGGTCATAAAATACGACGTTGGTGGACATTCAGGTATGATGTGCCAATCTGTGTTGTACTATATGGGCAGCAGAGGCAGCAGCCAGCGACGACTTCCTGTTGATACATTGTGTCTCGCGGCAATTCAGCATTGCCTCCCTAATGGTTTATGCTCTGCGGTAACACTACATCCTGTTGAACTCGAAGACCCAAATCCATACGTGGGTAGTTACTTGTCCAAGTACCGTCTATGTTGTAAGATAAACCCTGGATGAATCGTTCGTCATATTCTTATTGTGTTCGAATGTGAGATTATATAGGCGTTTGTGCGTTCTCTGTTTGTGTGTGTTTGTGTAGTTGTTGGCGAACAACTGTGTGTGAGTTGTTTACATGAACATCACGGAATGACTAAATCCTGGTGGACCATTGGTGCTAATTCAGTCACCTCGAGAGATACACCAACAAGAAATAGAACTTCGCTCACATCATCGCATCAAGCAAACATACATTCAACTGTAATTGCAATGTACTACACTTGCTCAGACTCACTCACTCACTCACTCACTCACTCACTCACTCACTCACTCACTCACTCACTCACTCAAAAGAGAAGAGTTATCGGTATGTCGTTAGTTACAGTAAAAGGGTCTCTATATATGTTGCAACACTTGAATATTTTACTTATTCGTTAAACCTGTGTTTTCAAAAACATTAAATATATTAATATATAATATTAAATTCAGTGTCCAATATCCCATACAACAATCATTAGCCAAGCGTTGTATATTCCTCGCTCAATGCCAAACGTACTCAATCATGATTACTGATGCACGTTACAAAAACAGACAGGAAGAGCCACAGTTGCAACATGTCTTTGGCAATGTTCTAACTTGTGCCGAGTCGGGTCACTTCTGAAAAATCAATATATGCAATTGACCTCCGAGACCCAGAAGCAGCTAAGCCGTTATGAAAGCGCAACTCACGTTGCAGTTCGATGGAGTAAAGGGTAGAAGACTACATATATATATATATATATATATATATATATATATATATATATATATATATATATATATATATATATATATATATATATATATATATATATATATATATATATATATATATATATATATATATATATATGTATATATATATATATATATATATATATATATATACACACACATGATATATATATATATATATATATATATATATATATATATATATATATATATATATATATATATATATATATATATATATATATATATGCCATGTCACTTAGTAATTACGAGATTGGCTACCGCGTGCGGGGGAACCGAAGAGCTGAGAAATCAGCGAAAACCTGGGGGGTCGAACAGCCGGCATCGGCTCTCATGCGAAGTCCGGTTTGCCACCCTTAATGTGGGTACAATGACTGGAAAAAAAGAGTGGCGGTGGTTGAGCTAATGAAGAGGAGGCAGCTCTTGGATATGGGGGTCCAAGAGACGAAGTGGAAAGGGGACAAAGCAGTGAACCTGGGTGAAGGATTTAAGATGCTGCATGCAGGGGGAGATGGAAAGACACATGGAGTTGGAGTAATTATGAACGAGGAATACAGTAAGGAAGTCTTCAGGGTGGAGGCAGGATCATTGCAGTGTGGAGGACACATGATGTGCTTACTATCAGTATATGCATCACGGACAGGGAGAACGCAAGAAGACAAGGACGCATTCCGAAGTAACTTGGAAGAAATTATCGGGTATGTGGAGCCGGAGACAGTGTTGGTTGTTGCAGGTGACATGAATGCACATGTGGGAAAGAGACACAACAGTGAGGAGACCGTATGAAGGTATGGATGTGGTTCAAGAAACACAGAGGGACAAGACCTGGTGGAGATGCTTGCCAGAAACCAGTTGGTGGTGGTAAACTCATTCATCCAGAAGAGGGAGTCACACAAGATAACCTACAGAAGTAGGAACAACAGAACAGGGATATAACTGCTGATTGCCAGAAGCTGTCAGCGAATAAAGGTTAGAGACTGCAAGGTTTGGCAGGAGGGCACATAACGAGTCAACATAAACCATTGGTTTATGAAATGTGGATAGGAAGAGACAAACAAAGAAGGAGGAAGCAAAGGCAGGTGATCAGGTGGTGGAAATATGAAGGAGAGGTGATGGAAAAATACAAAAGCGAAGTCGATAGGAAGTCCAGGCTACTTAAAGAACAAAGGGAGGATGTGGAAGCAGAGTGGACAGTATTTAAGGAAGGCTTTGTTGGAACAGCTGAGGAGATATGTGGCTGAACATCAGGAAAGCCGACACAAAGTCGAAAAATAAAGAACAGTGATGGTGGAACCCGGAAGTTGAACAAACAATACAAGAAAAGAAGGAGGTACTGAAGTGTGTGGAAGAAGCGAGTGCTGCTTAAAAGACAAGGCTGAAGCAGAAGTACCGGGAGAAGAAGAACGCAGCAAACAAGGCTTTTTCGAAAGCAAGAGATAAGAAACAACAGGAATGGTGCGATAGAATTGAAGAAGATGGTGGGAAAAATTAATCTTCCAGCTGGCCAGAAATAGAGATAGAGATAGAGACAGAGATAGAGACAGAGATAGAGACAGAGATAGAGACAGAGATAGAGACAGATATAGCAAAGATACTACTCGAACATCTGCAATGAAGAGAAGCGATGGGACATTGGTCACTGGAGTAAAACAAGTGCTAAGTGTAGGGAGGAGTATTTCAAGAAACCACTAAACCCGGAAGGAGAATGTGAGATAGAGATACCACATTATGTAAGGAGAGAGACGGCGAGGACAATAACAGAAGAAGAGGTGGAGAAAGCTGTAAAGAAGATGAAAACTGGGAAGACTGTAGGAGTGGACGAAAATCATGAAACAAACAGACTAGTGGGAATCAAGTGGCTGACGAGACTGTTTAATGTGTGCTTCACAACAGGAAAGATAACAACAGAGTGGCGAAGAGGAGTGGTTGTGCCGACCTAGAAGGGGAAAGGGGACATCCATGATCCAGGGAGAGGCATCGCATTACTGAGCCAAGCCCTGAAATTGATGGAAGGGATACTGGATGCTAGGGTGAGGCATATAGTGGAGAGCAAAATCGGAGAAAATCAGCTGGGATTTAGGAAAGGGAGAGGAACGGATGATGTATTGTTTACCATCAGACATATTATTCAGAAGAGGAAAGAATTTAGAATGGATGTGGCATTCGGTTTTGTCGATCTGGAAAAGGCATTCGACACCGTGCCGAGAGAACTTGCACTTGCAGTCATGAGATGGATGGAGGTTGGAGAGGCAGTGGCAGAATGGTTGAGGAAATGTACAAGGAGACACCAGCAGTGGTGAGAGCTGAAAGAGAAACATCGGAACAATTTGGAGTGGGCGTAGGATTTAGATAGGGAAGTGCCTTGAGTCCCCTGCTTTTCATTATGGTGATGAACCTGGTCAGTGGAAAGGTATCTGAACAGGAAGAACTTAAGAAGATAATATATGCAGATGACCGAGCAGTGGTGGCTGGTAGCAAAGAGGATTTACAGATAACTTTGCAAAAATGGATTAACACCTTTAAAAAACATAGCCTCCGAATAAATCTGGAGAAGACAGAAGTAATGTGGATAGGCGAACAAGAGGTGGACCTACATGTAGTTGTTGACGGAAAGACCATTAAACAATTGAACAGTTTTGTATACTTGGGCGACACAGTGTGTGAGGATGGAGGATGTAGGAAGGAAAATACAGAGGAGAGTGCAAGCAGGAGCAGCAGCGTGGAGGAGAGTGGAAGGCATTATGTGGGACAAAAAACTAAAGAAACCACTAAAAGGAAAAGTGATGGAAGCCTGCGTGGTACCAGCCTGTATATACGGGTTGGGAACATTGGCACTGACAGAGAGACAGGAGGAGAAGATGCAGATAGCAGAAAACAACTGGGTCCGAAGAATATGCAAAGTAACCCAAGAAGATAGAAGGAAGATAAAGGAATTGAGAGAATAGATTGGCATGGAAAAACACCTAAAGATGAAAGTAGCCGGAAGCAGAATGAGATGGGCAGGAAATGTGCAAAGAATGGGTGAAGACAGACTGTCAAAAAGAGCATTGGAAGCAAGAAGAAGAAGAAGAAGAGGAAGACCAAAGCTGCGATGAAAAGACTGTGTCAAACGAGATCTTGAAAGGCAGGTATAAACGGCCAAGAGTGGAAGACCACCGCAGAAGACAAAGGGAGATGGGGAGCATTAACAATGAAAGTGGAAGAAGCTACTAAGTGACTTGGACCCCCCGCAAGGGAGCAAGGGGAATAATAAGAAGATTTGAATTGAAAATGTCGTATTTGTATTTAAATGCAGTGTTGTCTCTGCTCCGCGTTTGCACTTTCATTTGAATAAAATACAAATGCATATTTCAAATGCAAACAACAATGAAATGGTCCACGAATATAATTGATTAATTAAACACTATTTTAAAAATAAAAACAACAATATCTTTGTACATCTTTATGAGTATGTAATTGATACCTTTTTGCTCTTAGGACCTTCTTAGAACAACTTATTATATAGGGTGTGATGAGCTTATTTTGAAGCCAGTGGGCGTAGTAGCTCCATTTCTATGTGAACATCAATAATTGGTCTGCCTCTCGATAAATGGTCTGCCTCTGTTTTGCTGTGTGTGTGTGTGTGCGTGCGTGCGTGAGCGCGTGCGTGGGTGCGTGTGCACGCGTTTGTGTGCGTTTGTGAGAATTACGGTAGAATGCGGAGACGAAATATAAACCAAATCGCATTACTACTTTTTAATTTTACGGCATCATTATATACTTGAAATATTTTGTCAAACTGATTTTGGTCAAATTGAGTTTTTTTTGTAAATGAACTCCTGCAAACGTTTCCGTTGCTGCTTTTGGGCGACATTGACGAAATTATAACACGTTCAATACAGGGTTCTGTATATTTCGGAAGGTCAAGTCGACCTTCCAAATAAAATGTAGAAGAACACTCAACAAATTTCTCAGCAGATCTTCTGCTGTTTATCTACAAACCGCAGAACAAAGTTTTGCTGTTCCTTTTTTTATTTATGGAACAAAACACTGCATTTCGTATTTTGGACATGATTTACAGCTGGATCTGCTCCCCGATTATGGCAGTCAGTTCGTTTGAATTACCCATAATATTATTGTGTTTTTGTCGCAAAGTGCGTCTCATTTCCAGAACCACATCGCCGGCTTCAACCAAAAGTTACGGAGAACGTTGCCCATATTCTCATCAGTGTCGAGATGGGTGACGTCATCGCGCTGGCTTCTCGGGACAATATTCTGCGTTTCAAAGAAAATAATCATCTTTATTTCGCACTGCAGCTTAAAGGGGAACTGAAGCAATTTTGTGTTATGCCGTATATTTAAATATATACTATCTAACTATGCATTAATGGTGACAGATACCTGCTAATTTATGAGATAAACTGAAAAACTGATTTTGTTCGAGACAAAAATCGACAAAATACATCACTGCGTATCGCCATTTTGTTGTCGAAACGAGTGGTTTGAGTCGCGTATATCTAATCAATGTAAATTTTCGATTTTTTGCGATTTATTTCGTAAATAGGCATTCTGGAGCGAAAAAAAAGATATGGGTCTCTGTTATATATACAAGTGTTTACACACGTCAACAAAATAGCGTTTTTGTTCGTTCCAAATAAAAAAAGTTAAAGAAATTACAACAAAACACGCACAAAATCGTGGAAAACGCCGCACTTCTCGAACACACGAGATGCTAACCAACGAGAATATGCGATAACGGAATACCGGAACTATTTTTTACTTGTTGACAAGATGGATGCATCGCTTGGGACAGTTTTACCAGATCTGCTACAAGCGATTAGTGGTTTACTGAACTTCCGTAATAGTTGTCTATCTTTGGAGAAATGGAAACCACAGACGAAGAGTCTAGTTCGACAGGCCACACGGAAACAACCGTTGACAGTCGTAAAATGTCACCGAGTGTGCGAGTCACGCTCCAGACTCCAGGTCGGCTTCGCCTTTGGCTTTGTTGACGTTGGATTCAGGAAAAATTACAACAGCGCTTTGACTGTCAACGATTCCTGACTAGGTAATGTGATGTGGTGAACCTGTGGAAATTGCGTCCCGATATCTGCGCACGTTTACGTTGAGTCATCATGCTGCGCCGAGGAAGCTACCATGCCTAGGGCTAGGCTATGGCTAAGCAGCACCGTGTGCCCGACCGCGTTGGTGCTTGCATCACCGTGCGAAGACGATGATTTTGTAGTGATATGCACAAACAAAGCGGTGCTAGATGTTGGTCTGCTGTCATTGCATGATTTGCGTGCCGACTCATCGATTCGCCCTATAGCTAGCAGGTCAGTAATTCAATTGTTATCGAATCATTGCCATTTTAATAATCATATTTTTTCTGCATATTTCTTTTACCTAGCCCGAGGGCGAGGTCCGAACTACAGTGGCAATGCAAGCAGGCTTTTCTCTTTATTTTGTAATCTAATGAAGTGTACCGTGACTGTATTTTAATATTGGGTTTGATTTGTTGTTGAATAACATTGATGACAATAATAACATGAGGGTTTATTTAATTCATTATGTGAATATATATATATTCTTAAATGTTACCGTAATCGTAATTGTAATAATGATTGTAATCATGACTACATTAGTAATTGTGATTGCAGTAATTACTGTAATCATGATTACGTTAATATTCGTACTTGTAATCACCCCTCTCTGTAGCACACCACACCTTGTTGTTTGGTGCAATGTAATCATTTAAATAACAATAATTAACTACTGACAGTATGTAATGTTCACAGTTTTGCAACTATTAATTATGGAATTAGTGCTATCAACTAACCATGACAAATTATATTTCAGGCTCAGGAAAGGCAAGACAAGTAATCCCATCCTGCGATGTGGGAAGGATCTGTGATGTCTATTCTGAACCAAATTGAATTGATGGAAAGTTTGACTTGACACAGGTGAGTGTACTGATAATCTGATATAGACAAATTGTGAGGCACCCACAGTATGCAGCAGGTCGAAAAACAACCTGGAAAACTACAAAAATTCCCACTAAAATATTAATAACTGAATGATGTGAATGCCTTCTTATCCATATCCCATTTCTGTCCAAAAAAATGTTACCTGCAGCATCTTGCATGTCACTACACACAATTTCATTTATATTGAGACCAACATAAAATATATCAACAGTTTATTCACATAGAAAAACAATTACCAAAGAAATAAGGCTTGACTAAAAACAGTGACTTCTTACCACTGGGAAATACAACCTGGAACATGGATATCACAGTTACACACATCATTATTATGCCACAACATTATCAAATATACTGGTAGTTTAGCTTAGGAAATAATTAATCTTTATAAAGCCAAGGCATTTTAACTGTTTCACCATCATCATCTGTACCAATGGCAATAGACTACTTGTTTTGATTGGACAGTAAATGTACACCAATCATGTGTAACAATATTACTTGTTCTGACTGACAGTAAACGTACACCAATCATGCATACCAATACACTACTTGTTCCTACCAACAGTAAATGTACACCAATGATCTCATTCTGGAATCTGCACCATTTCACTACTTCTTCTGACAGTAAATGTACACCAATCATGTGTATCCAATATACTACTTGTTCTGACTGAATCTACTACTTGTTCCTACCGACAGCAAATGTAAACCAAGCGTCTCATTCTCTACCAAATACACTACTTGTACTGACAGTAAATGTACACCAATCATATGTATCAATACACTACTTGTTCTGACTGATAGTACTTGCACACCAACCATCTGTTCCAATACACTACTGGCACTAAATATACACCAATACACTACTTATTCTGACTGATAGTACATGTACACCTAACATATTCAATTCACCTTTCACTCATCCAGGGGTAGAAATCAGCACACTTTCCTGACAGACACCCCAGTATCCGAAAGACCTTGGCTGATAGATCAGACATGAGTACAACCTGTGTCACAGTTTATGGCTGTTTGGTGTGTGGCAGGTGCAGAAAAGTGACATAAGTTTTTCTCACGAATGACAAACTTCTTCTCTTTCTCATAGGTGTCGGAGCTGCTTGAGTCACCCTCGGTTATGTCGCTGTTATCACATAGTGTGCATCATCTGCACCAATGTCTTTATTCTCACTGAATCTGATGGAAGCTTCACATAGGAGTAGTCATGATCAACGTTCATTGGTGCAATAATGTCATCCGTGACTACAGCAGCATTCGCGAAGTGTCACACTTGAAATATCGTTACCGGATCAATTTGCGTTTCAGCATCAGTTGTATGTTGTGCCACAGCAGTAGTAGCAGTGATGGCACTAAAGGCGACATCCGTAATGTAAAGATTGACGGCATCACCCGTAGCGCTGGATGCTTCAAAACTAGTACCTGTACTTGTATGAACCAATGGTGAATCCTTCATCTGAAAAGATTACACATACAGTGACTTGAACATTTTACAAAATTCATCTTTTGCATAATAAAAATGAATCACAATGTGAGAAACTTTCTCTTGTATATATTATTTTTAGAATATAAGAGTGCCAGTGTCATATAGAATGTATAAAGTAATCAACCACAGGGAAAAGCATTTTCCCTATGGAGCCATGTTAATTCAACCAATGGGTCTTTCACTGATCTCTTAATGTTTTTAATGAATCTGTTTGGTCAGTTTGACGAATGCCAATGGTAACATAACCAAATGCATGTAACCAAAATTGTAGCATCCTAGCTCCAAAGTGCATTATATTATCTAATCAACATTGTACTGTTTTCAATGGGCCAGGGAGGTCAAAATTCTATAAGGGGTCCAAATTCCATAACAAAATATGGACCCATAGGTACACTTTCTATGGGGTTCCTTATTTTATATCTGACACTCGATTTAGATAACATAATGCATGAATATTGTTATTGGACCAAATGCAGATCTATGCTTGTGACATCTTTACCTTATAAATGCTGCATGCACACACACATACGTATATATATATATATATATATATATATATATATATATATATATATATATATATATATATATATGTATGTATATATGTAAATATATATATAATTATTAGGTATTATACTGAAAGCATCTGCTAGATAGTATGGTGCATGGACAAAAGCCCCTCCCGACAAAAGCCCCACAGACATAAGCTTGTTTCAATTCAATTATACTGTTCATGACTGTTGCTGTAGTACACAGAGACAAGATATTGTCATGATTATACTTCAGGCATGTGGTCAATTCCATTCCGGAATTGGAACTGACCCTCAATTCCAGTTCCGGAATTGGAATTGACTACAAATTTTTTTTTATTGAATTTGTTTTTCCAAAATTTATTTTTTGGGAATTGGAATTGATTTTGTTGGAATTATTGACTTGATACTGTTAATATTTACCCTGATATTTACTTATATTACTTTTAAAATCATATTTGTCTTCTATTAGCATGTCACCCTGAATCTGGTAACAGCCAGGAAGTTGTCAACATTACAGCATAGACACTGTCTACTCTGGTATTGAAACATTGTGACCAAGAACAATATAATCAAGCATTTGCATCAAAAAGAAATATTAAATTACTGTAACAGACAGTAAAACCAAAATCAGACCATTCAGGCCTCATTTTCTTTCTCAGTGTAGAAGGTTTATTTACAGAGATTGCCAATTAAGGGCACCTGCCTGCTCATTCCCTTTGTGTGAGAGAGGAAGCCTGCCCCACTTGAATGCAGCCCCTTGTTTATCCAAGCCTAATGTTCAGCCCACAAGTTTCCCATACTAAACATGTCACTGGTCACCTGTACAATGCTGTTACATGTGGCTGTAGGGTTTGCCCTTTGTAGTAATTAAAAATGTCCCCATGGAGAATACATGTTGGAGATTAGGATGTTGAAGACTCAAACTTTCCAGTAAATTTGATGAAATATCAATGATACCACAACTGATAGCGATATAAATCCGCCTTCTAGTATATTTGCTCCCCCCCCCGGACATCTGCCCCTTTTTTCCATGATAGTTGACAAGTGAAAATCAGTTTGCAGTTTTATCATTATTACTACAATAACATAACATTCAATGACAAGTCAAAGTCACTTTAGCCTAATGCAATGGCCTATCCCCTGGAGTGTGTATGAGATGATCTTGTCACCAGTTGTTTTCCAGGTATCATTGATAGTCAGATCAGTGGTGGAAGATGGGTTCTTGGGGTGATGCTTCCACAAACAGTGGTGGACAGTAACGAGTCAGAGATCAGCTGGTTTGGAGTGCCCCTGGTATTAGCTGCCTTAGTTTTCAGGTCCTCACGGACCTTGGCAGCTTCTATCTGTGCCGTGTCACCATCATGGTTGCAGGCAGTCTTGTTGATCACATTCTGGATCTGGAGATCAGATCAGTGACCACAGCACCCTTGCATGATCAGGATCGACGCTGGTTTCACTCCCAATGAAGAGTAATCTTGTTGGTCCCCCTTCTTGGTGTAGGAATGACACTCAAAACATGACCTCCTCAAATGCTAGTAGTAATTTCCATGGTGAAGTTATAAGTGAATTCTGACAACTCTGGCTTGTGCATCCAGTTTTATAGGAAAATGGATTCACTCCAACTCTCCATGGTAAATGCAATTCAAAAGAAACCTTGTTGAGATGGCTTCTTTCAAATATCCTCAATTGTCCTAACATGTCCAGGTCCTAATGTCACTGGCTTCTTCCACAATTGCAATAAAGATAATCCTTTGATTACAGGATCATCTCCAACTACATAAAGTAATTTACTTGGCTGATCTTGCACAAAGAACATTAATTACAATTAGGGTAATATATATATTGAATTCATGTTCAGAAATAAAAAAATAAGTTAAAAAAACATTTCTTAAAAAAACTTACAAATAATCCAGAAGCTATAGACAGGGGGCAAATGTCCAGATTTTGAATAAGGCAAGGGGCTAATGTCTGGGGGGCAAGTGACAAAGGGGCAAATGTCCGGAAGGGGGGCAAATGACCTGGACCCGATATAAACAGGGGAAACTGTTCAAAACTCAGATTAATGACCCAACTGTCCAGGGCTGTCCAAAATGTCTGGTTTTGTTAGCAAAAATCCAGGAGAGGTGTCGCAGCAGAATGTACATATGAAATGGCTGGATGCCATTTTAAAGTTTTTTATATGGCAAACCTGATATATATATATATATATGTGTGTGTGTGTGCATTTAACGAACAATAATTTTTTAATCATATCTAATTAAATATGATTGTGCACACGTGACAAATAAAACTGTGTTAAAACGAATTGGATTTGAATTTTTCTTTAGCCTAGGATTTTAACGTTTTGGAATTGATTTTTTGCAAGGCGGAATTAGAACTGATTTTTTGGAATGGACAAAACAGAATTGACCCCATGCCTGATATATTTCCTTCTTATGTATAGCTTGTACTAATACTATTGTGGGTTGCCGACAGTTGCCCCCTCCACCCACGGTATTCATTACAGTGTTATCAGTCGACTTAGAATAAAATGTAATTAATACATCTCTATGAACTTCCGGTTATTACATGTGGGGTTTAATCTGATCAATAAAGAAAATTAATTTTATATAATTTTGCCTTATTGTCAAGTCACAAGAATTCAGACAGAAATTGTAAAGTGTCATTATAGAAAGCAGACATGTAATCTGACAGTGTTCAACTGGGTAGATGACGATGCCTTAGTAAGTTTCCTTTCCAGCTAGCTAGACATTGCATGGGTGAAATGCATTTTACTTAAATATTTAAATACTTTTAAACAGTTTTTGTAACTGCATTTGCACTTAATCACAATGAAAGTATTTGTACATTTTAAATATTTCCATAAAGAATTTGAAATGTAAACAGCAACAGTAGGCTTCTGTTGCACTATAGTCTATACTGTCTTTTGGTCGTGTTTCTCCCATGCATCTAACCCCCCCCCCAGGCTTAGCCTTACGCTTGCTGCTTGCTCTCTAGGCATTTAGAACACATGAGTATGAGACTTATTATGACTGTCAATAAATAATATCAAATTATTTTCTTGAATAATTTTGCCTAGTACATACGCCATGGCCCATGTTATAAGGTTGCAGTATATCCTGTAGCACTTACTGAGTTATTGTTATTGTTCTGAGTACGGCCACGTATTGACGGTACGTATCAGTCGTATGATTACGTCGAATATAAATCGGCGGATTGGAAAACACTCGTAATTATATCAAACTATTAACACTTACTCGCACTTTATTGTATTCATACATTTCGATTTACTGTGGGTCATATATATGCTGACGTTGAAGCACAGCTGTGCTTATTGGGGTGGAACTATATTGTAATCGTAGTGATAAGTCACAATGGTAACGGTAATCCAATTTACTAACCTGGTTTCGGCTCGTCGCTTCCTACGCATCGCTCTGCCCTCTGATATCTGACGTTTCCTTGTCGCAGAATAGTCTGTAGATGCATGGTCATATGCGAAAAAAAAGATCTAAGATGGAACGGTATCTTTGACTAAGAATGACATCTTGATGCTCACCGTCTGTCCATGCTCATCACATAGTCTTTTGTCTTGTTATCTGCATCGGACAAG
This sequence comes from Lamellibrachia columna, assembly GCA_963662155.1. Classification (NCBI taxonomy): domain Eukaryota; kingdom Metazoa; phylum Annelida; class Polychaeta; order Sabellida; family Siboglinidae; genus Lamellibrachia; species Lamellibrachia columna. The sequence goes on from OY759270.1 coordinate 8,971,369, forward strand.
TGCTCACTCGCAGAGCCTGCGGCTGGCGGACACGGCAATTTCCGCATTTGCAACCACATTTTCCGCTGCAAATTCTTCCTGGGAAGTCGATCAAAAGTTTTTCCTTGCATTTGTAGTACTAGTTGATATATCCAGGAGCCATCCAGTGCACACCAGTTTTCTTTTTATTCGATTTTCCATGCGTTTCGGCCGTTTTTCCGAGAGGTTTTTACTGTGTGAACGCGGTGCCAGGAGCTCGTACTCAAACCACTCTGCCGCTGAGCCCCCCGCAGAGCAATATGGCGCCGCCCAGCGAAGATAATGGCAAAGTTAAAAAGGATATTACAAGATTACCGTGGCGTTGCGCCCATCATATAAGGGTGATATATACTGTAAATGGTATGTTATTATGTTTGGGCTATGGTTGTTCAAGTGCTTCACCCCCCCTTTAAGGCGATTGTCTCTCACACGGGTTTGTAAGCAAGTCAACAGCTGCTGTCTGGGCAGGTTTGGATGATCTCACACCAGAAAAAAGTTGTCTGGTAATTAGTGATGATACTGGGCTCGCGGTGTCTCGACAACTAATTATGACGTCTGTGTTAGGAACATACAGAAGCAACCACAGTGGTAGGGAGTAATTGGCTGCTACTCCGGCATTGTTTCTTTGAGCAAGTCTTTGTGAAGTAATAAAGTTATCAACCTACAGGTCTTTTCGTTTTGCTTGAATAACGGCTTAGCCATTTACTGTCCACTGTTTACTGCTCAGCGGCTGTTACCAACTTACCAGACATAGGGTAGCATATTATAATTAACAGTTGGAATAATATGTAATAATAATATGTAATATATGTATATTATATATATATATATATATATATATATATATATATATATATATATATATATATATATATATATATATATATATATATATATATATATATACTACGATACAAACTACGATACATCAATTGTATTAAGTCTAGTTACGTAAAACAGATGCTTTATTAGTAAATAAAAAAACACTAATCGCATTTTATATGTGGCAAATACTTCAGCATGAGCTGTATCGGAAGAACACACGCACGCACGCACGCACGCACGCACGCACGCACGCACGCACGCACGCACGCACGCACGCACGCACGCACGCACGCACGCACGCACGCACGCACGCACGCACACACACACACACACACACACACACACACACACACACACACACATTGCAAATGCCAACTTATAAACTCTACGGCGTCTGAACGTATCAACGTAATGGCTTATGCAATTACGTTGCATCCACACGCACATTACCATCAATTCGAACATTAGCTTTCGCCCACGATTCCATGTGTTCTAATACGAATGTTAATGGTTTGACCTATCAACGTTTACGCCGCAATTGCAATATTAATTCAAATAATACAACGTCGTGGGTTTGTTGTGATATAACGACGAGATGCGGAAGGCTAAAATAACATGAAAAGATGAAATAAAAAAAACGATATACGTTACATTACGTTTTAATATCATTATTTCACATAACAGTTTTCATAAAATTAACACGTGTTACTCCTTAATAGAACTTGAATACGGAGAGCAGTAAATATCTTAAAACTTTTACTCTAAAATTCATGATATACGTAAAAATGTATTCAATCGTTACACGAAATGTATTAAATTTTGATTGAAATTGAAAACATCATTGCTTAATAGTCACTGATCAACACCTCTGCCGCCTACGTGAAGTAGAAATCCGAGCCAAACAAAAAAGAACACCCCCACAATTCACAGATCCATGCCCGAATGTTGTTTACCAAGCATCACATTTCACCGTATTAACTCTCCTGAGTTTGTAATGCCATTCGTGTTTCAATTCGTGATGCAAGTCGGTATGCCGACTGTGTCTGGTGGACATAATTGCGAACATTATTTGCATTTCGAACGCCGCTCGAAATGGAATCATGTCGTTCGTCCGGTTAATCTGCACGATAAGAGAGATCATCTATGATGCTGATTAATTAAACATGGCATAAGGCGCTATATCATAGAAGTTGTTTCATTCAATTGTAAATGGCCGAAATGGGAATCTATCGATGCCGTCATTTGGGACGTATGCCTTTCAGGTGCACATCCACGATTGCTGCCCATGGAAGTTGCAACTGAAATTATTACATTCCATGGAAATGTTCTCTCCTTACGTCTGCCTAAGCTAACTGGTAAATAATCATTGCATAAAACGATCGTTGAGACATCACCATATAAAGGCTTTCAGCAAAGTGAATTATTTATTATTATACAAATGGCGTGATAATATGGAGGTATCACAGGAATTTATTCAGCTGATCATTTAGTAATAGTTCTATGATATACCATAATCTTGCTCCGAATGTCCCCAATATCGACCAACGTAAGTGATGACGTAGCGTTCAAATCAACCGGCGTCTGGTATATTACGAGTTCTTCACTCGTCCATGACGTATGGCGACTCGAGATATTTTGATTCCTAGGGCCTCCCGCTTGTCTCACCTCTAGCTCTCTCTCTCTCTCTCTCTCTCTCTCTCTCTCTCTCTCTCTCTCTCTCTCTCTCTCTCTCTCTCTCTCTCTCTCTCTCTCTCTCTCTCTCTCTTCTCTCTCTCTCTCTCTCTCTCTCTCTCTCTCTCTCTCTCTCTCTCTCTCTCTCTCTCTCTCTCTCTCTCTCTCTCTCTCTCTCTCCTCTCTCTGTCTCTGTCTCTCTCTCTCTCTCTCTCTCTCTCTCTCACTCTCACTCTCTCACTCTCTCACTCTCTCTTTCCCTCTCTCTCCCCCTCTCTCCCTCACTCTCCCTCACTCTCTCTCTCTCTCTCTCTCCCTCTCTCTCTCTCCTCTCTCTCTCCCTCCCCTCTCTCTCTCTCTCTTTCCCTCTCCCTCTCTCTCTCTCTCCCTCCCTCTCTCTCTCTCTCTCTCTCCCTCTCCCTCTCCCTCTCTCTCCCTCTCTCTCTTTCTCCCTCTCTCTTTCTCCCTCCTCTCTCTCTCTCTCTCTCTCTCCCTCTCTCTCCCTCTCTCTCTCCCTCTCTCTCTCTCTCTCCCTCTCTCTCTCCCTCTCTCTCTCTCTCTCTCTCTCTCTCTCTCTCTCTCTCTATTCCTGCACACGGACGTATATGGGGAGTTGGTGCGATTTAATAGGTCTAATCTCGTGAATTCGAACAGCAAAACCACGAAGCAACTGGACAGCAGCAGGCTATTCTTACCCTTGGGCCATAATTGGCGAAGTCAAGGTTAGCAAAAAAGAAGACGATAACTGTTCGCGGCATCTGCGATAATCGCATCGATTAACAAGCGTGCTGTCGCGCAGTCCAGACCGAACGCGTAATCAACTTATCTAGTATTTGATACATCACCATCGGACACAGCACGAGATTCGTCTATCAATAAAACCAACATCGCGCCCCGCTGCCCCTCTGGAGATCACGGCTCAAAGACCAACTCGCGGAAATGCGTTTCCTGCACAGAAACCTCCAGTGCATTAATGTCGCTTTCGCTTGATGCTGGCGATTTGGAAGCGCATGATGAAAGCGAGCGTGTGAATTCGATTTTTCTTATAATTAAACGGAACGGTGTTGAGGCGTGGCGCCTAAAATAGAAGTCCACCCTGAAGAGCTGTGACGACTTTGATCAGACGTGCGCTGAAGGAATCGTCTGCTGTGACCCATCGCCGTTGGTCACACTCTGGCGTAGATATGACAAAGGTAAATGTTGACCTGGTTGAGCTTATGCTGCTCTAGCGATGGCGTAGGCGTAGTGGTTAAGCAGAGCTGTTAAAAATGTTTTTTCTTCGAGTCCATGTGCAAGTCACCGGCACGCAAGTCCATGTCTAATATAAAGCATTTGTTTATACCAAGCCAGTTCAACAATAGAGCATTACACAACAGTTCATACGCATTTTATACATGGGCTCACACGCACACGCACACCCCACGCCAAGCCACGCCACGCGTACAGAGTCACAACTACAGCTGCTTCGCTGCAACAAATTTCACAACATATTGATTAATAGTCAAAAGGCGTCGAACTGTGCCTGTCCAACGCTGGCCTGTCAGAAGTGGTTGTCCTTAGGAGCGATTCGCGGCTTCTGGAAAGGTAGGTCTGCTATTGCGTGTGAATGCCCAACTGATTCTGATAACAATATCACTTTGTCTGGACCAATGTCGGGTAAACTATATACTACGAACTGTGTAGCTCACCAATTGCTATTGCTAAAGATACTACATTTATGCGCGGTGTAATATATATGTTTTCACCGCAAGAATCAAGTTTTTTTTCCAGTCTGTTAAAAACATGTCGAGGTTTCTGTTCGTCATCTGGCGTTTAACTCATATAAGTGGTATATATATATATATATATATATATATATATATATATATATATATATATATATATATATATATATATATATATATATATATATATATATATATATATATATATATATAGGTCGTGTTGGGTATCCATCTTATGGGTAAATTCGTGTAATGTAGAGTCTGTGGGGTACTGCAAGTCATACGTGTGATTTCTGTATGTGATGTGTGGGCTTTCAGGGATTATATGTGGTCACAATTTCTCATCCAAATAAAATATATGTTGTTACTGTAATCTAAACTACATATCTGAACTGAAGAGCGCAACGATATTACACTACACTCTACACATTTACGGTGGATTTTGTATATTTATCAAAATACATGAATTGTAAACATAAACACATAAAGAAATCACTTTCGCCTGAAAACGATATCCCATCAAACTGACTACGGGAGGGCTATTGGCATGAAAGTGAAAGCAAAGTACTTATACAACAATTCACTCAGCTGAATAAATTAGTATATGGCTTTTGATGGTGGTAACATTATGCGGATGAACTACTTTCTCGCAATACCTGCATTGTGGCTTAATGCTTAATGCTTCCACAGAAGTTTAGATTAGGGTCTGAATGAAACTCTGCCATAAGTGAAGATATGGATACTTTTTGGTTCAAACAAACAAATTATGTTTAGAGTCGTAAGACGCGCAGGCAATATTTAAAATTGGTAGACACGCAGTAATTTCCTTATATTCAACAGTCAACCACAACCCATTCTCGTTTGTACGACTACACCAGAGTTACAATTCGCATAACCCGTTTTCGACGCTCGTAGTGAGTCACAGCTTGTTGCATGACATCCTCCACTGCAGACGGTATTAACCTTAGGTCTGCGCGCGTCAGAACCGTCGCTGATTCTGTCCAAAGGGATTACACCCCGACTCCGGCAAACGTGATTAAGTTCGCGGTGCAGACCAGCGACCGATCAACAGTTAACCGCCTCGCGTTGCTTTGGGGAACGGCGACTATTCGTTTTGCTGTCGATAGCAATGTTAGAACGCATAAAACAATTCAACGGTGGGCCCAGAGTATTATACTCTTATCTAAGCTTTTCATAATAGTTATACTGTTGACCTGCAATGAACGTTTCCGGAAAATCCAATAACATCAACAAAATAAAATGTAAACACGAATATCTTTCCATTCGCCACAAAAGAGCCAAATTTCCAATCCAATTTTTGTAGTATCACGTCCAAATGCAACCAGTTAAAAATGCAATGATGTAGCTTGGATATCGCATTCATAGCACATATCCATTTCAAAAGTAAAAACACATCCATTTCCAAAGTTAACATTGTCAACTGGGATACAATATAAAAATCACTGACACTGCAATTGTATATTATATAAACGGGAAGAAATAGTTGACGTACTAATAGCAAGCATTTCGATCTGCCTACAATAATGCCCGCAGTGTGGGGACAGCTCTTAATAACCCTTCGCGGATTGTCACCGGAAAGGAATGTTTTGCACTGCAACGTCTGTGCTTTCGACGAATGCTATAAATGTTTTCTTATTTGCCGAATGCTTCAGCTCGGATATCACTGCAACCGCTAATACTGTTTTATACGTAGATTCGTAGGATTAATTTACCTGCTGCTGCGACCGCTTCGAAGATGCGCTGTAAGCGACATTTACCAATATATTTTTGTCGAGAATTGTGACTAACTCAGATCTTCTTATTTTGTCTACTTCTTATAGAATAGTCCCACGTTGTGCACCAACCATTTCTCATTCTACACTATAATAAAGTACACGTCCACAAAAATGTCATGTTTTAATCATGATTTGGACAATTCCCGTGTCCATCTTGAAAATGGCTGCCATTTTATTGATGTTCCCACTGGTCCCCACGTTGGGTACAAATCATTTCTGAATCAACATCGTGATTCTACATCACGACTTTTACAATTGCCGTCTATGTGGCCGCTGAATGGCTGTATTATTGTTCTTTCCAATGTTTCCGGCGAAACATTATAAGATCGAAAATCTGCGAAACTTTGAGACAAATAAACGGGTCATTCCACTTTTAGAAGGCGTAATTTTTGTACATTCGTATAAACGAATACTCACATTATTGATCAAGAGTCGTGGTAACTGACTTACTTTGAATTAAGTCTGTTCACTCTCTGGTGGAACATAAGCCATCAACGACTTCTTTCCACAGGACACGGTTGTTAGTTTGCACTTCCAGTTCTTTCCATTGATATTTTGCTTTAAGTATCTCTGATTCTACTTCTCAGCGCCAGGTGTTTATTGGTCTTCCCCTTTTTCTTTTGTCCTGAGGGTTCCCTGTGGGCGCCTGCCTTGTGATGTATTGTTTTGGCTTTCTGAAAATATGTCTTATCCATTTCCACTTCTTCCTTCTAATTTGATGTTAAATAGGTTCTTGGTTTGTTCTTTCACATAGTGCTTCACTGCTGTTTGTTTTTGGCCACTATATGCTTAGAATTCTTCATAGACACTTTTCTTGGTAATTATTTTCCATTACTTTTAAGGAAAACCTTTGATTATCTTTTATAATTCCCAATCGTCCCTATGTTCCTTCCACCTGACAGTCAACATGTAATTTTCATGCAGACGACAGCTATCACAACCTACACTGTAGACAATTGACCGCGGACACGCGTTCGCTGAACTCTAATTTAACACTCAGCCAGCGAATTCTCGTTCCGCGATTTGTAGCAGATTAACAACACCCGGAAAATGTCAAAGCCACGACGGGCAGCTGCTGGGAAGCCCTTCCGACAGCAGTCACAACAAGTGATATTGGCTTAGACAAGTATGGATTATTCAGTGTCAAAATATCGAACATTTACACGAAACATCCCTGGACCAGTTGGACACCCGTTTTCATCAGAGGAGATACAGTCAAAGCAATGAAGTCTGTATATAACAGCTGACCTTTGAAAACAGGCGGAGATAAAATTATATAAAGCACATGGCATCTGGAAAAGTTACCAACAAATCGGTGTAGACGTTTGATCAACCCATTACACAAGAAAGGATACAAGTAAACACCCTCGATCTTCTGCAAGATTATACTCAAGAAGATAGATGACAACATTGGTTCGCATCTATCAAAACAGCAGTTTGGATTCAGGAACAAGAGAGGGACATTAAATGGTATGTTCATAGCGTGCCAGATCATTGATAAGGCAAATGAACACCAGGTTCCGCTGGATTACAAGTTTTAGGATTTCAAGACTGCATTTTATACCACATGAAAAGAAGCATTGTGGAAGATATTTAGATATATTGGGAAGGATCCAAAATTACATCAATGATACAAGATAGGTATGAGAATGTTGAATGTGCAGTCGTCAACATTGGTTCAGAGTGAAAATAGAAGTGAGACATGGTTGTTTGCTATCATCTATCCTGTTCACTTTGTTCCTGGAGTCATGGAAAACCCGAAGAGCTTGTGCAATAAGTTCAAACTATACACGAAAGTCAACTTCTCTAAATACATGGCCGTCGCTTCATCACACAAGCATATTGACACACACACACACACACACGCACACGCACACGCACACGCACACGCACACGCACACGCACACGCACAGCACACGCACACGCGCACGCAACACGCACACACACACACACACGCACGCACGCACGCACGCGCGCGCACGCACGCACGCACGCACACACACACACACACACACACACACACACACACACACACACACACAAACACACTCACACACACACACACACGCACGCACGCACGCACACACACACACACACACACACGCACACGCACACGCACACGCACACGCACACGAACACACACACACACACACACACACACACACACACACACACACACACACACACACACACACACACACACACACACACACACACACACACACACACACACACACACACACACACACACAAACACACTCACACAGATACAGTTAGACATAGGCATCGGCATGGTCATGGCTTCGGCATCCTTTGATAGACTGAGACATAGGCATCGGCATAGTCATGGCATCGGCAGCCTTTGGTAGACTCAGAAATGGCATATTTTCTAACAGAGGCATATTTACAAAACTGAAAGCCCGAAGATATGGGAACTTACGCTACCGATAGCAGTCTATGGTGCGGAAGCTTGGACACTTCGATCACAGGGGTACAGTTTGTTGATGATTTTTAGAGGCAATGCGGGCATTCAAAGCTGGTTTCTGGATATAATGCCTAACTTATTCAAAACTACTCGGGTCTGAATTCGGGATATCAGTTTCAGAACTTGAAAAGGCTGAACAGACCAGTGGACAGTTGGTTCTCACAACGGTGGCCGAGTTGACCTTTTGTCTGATTATAAGCAAACATGTGGCCATCAAAACTGCTAAAACACCTTGATATCACTGGCATATGCTACCAATGTGCTAAACAAGTTGTGTCAAAATCACTTATCTCTCATGACACATATGCGCTTACCCTCCAAGTTAGCTTTTTTTGCTAAACAGTTTTCCACGCTAACCAGTGTTTCGGGAATGTAGCCATCAAAATGCCACCAAATTCACTTGATTCTGCAACATCTCATTCCCAAAGGCCTGACATTTCAAACGTTCTAACGTTGCTGACTGAATACTATTTATTCATCCCTTGATCGGGAAGGTCGTAGGTATGTTTTCTACGCCAGCCTGCTCTGTCTTCTGCTGTGTGCACCAGAACCGGTAAGCTTAGATACGTCCAGTCCTGTATTTTGTCCAGCCAGTTTTTTTAGGATACTTTGCAGGATGTTTTTGAGATGGTGTTGTGCCGAGTGACGTCGCCAAACCAGAAGAGGTTGCGTAGGTTCATCGTTGACAACAAGGGTTCTTGCTTTCCAGCGAGGGAGTCCACTTGCTGTCTCACATATTCGTTTGTTTTGTGTTCGGTGTAAGAAATAAAGAGGAGTTTCCTGAAACATTTAATTTCGAATGCTTGTATGCGTATCTCTGTCTCATCTGTCAGAGTCCAACTCTCGTATCCATAGAGTAGGGTGCATGCTGCCATTTCTCTGTTCAGCTTAAGCTTGATTTGGAAGCTGATTTCCCTACTCTTCCAGATGACGTTTAGTCTTGACATAGCAGACGTGTCTAAACCCCAGTTGTATTTATCAACATAAACGCAACAAGCCTTAGGCTATCGCAAGGTCACGGGCTTATAGATACGCAGATTTGTAGTTGTGCGAAACTATTCTTACACGCCGGACCAACATAATCTGTAAGTGTACCCTATTAGCTGACTCGATGATTGCGAGCTACTCTCAGTCTGCGGCTGACACTGAAAGCGTTAGGTGTGTCCTTTGGCTGGCATTTGTGGAGCATGAACAAGTAAATGATTGCCGACCCTGCTTCGACCGACGTGTCAAATGAAAAATGCGGTGAATGCACTTATGCTGCTGCCAGGCTCTCTATCTTGGAATCGATCGGTATGTATAAGGGTAGGTGTGCATGCAGCAAAAATAAATCAGTTTCTCGTAAATAGATTAGGCCTAGATGCAGGCAGCGTCGTTATGTTAGAGATAACCGTAGTTCGCGTAGTTACTAACGTATGTTTTGTTGGGAAAGCTATTGTGGCCTCTTCTTCTATAGTATATTTCTATAGTATATGTTTATATTTTACAGATAAGATGAATGAGTTCAACTACAGTTTCGAGTAAATCGATTAGATGCAGTCAGTGTCATCACATTAAATCTATCCACTGGTGCGTGGTTGCGGAATGCATGTTTTGTTGGAAAAGATTGCATTGTACTATTGTTTACAGCTTCCTGTTAAAGTTAATATATTGCCGATACGATAAATGAGTATAATTACCGATGGCCGCGTCTTTAATTACAGACAACGCAACGGCATATAGAATGGGTGATTAATTACAAAGGCCCACGTCAATTAACAAACTCGTGATTCTGCATCACAGCACCCGAATCGATCGTTTGCCATTTAATCTCATATTATGCACTTTATAACTTGCCTAGCTAATATAAGCGCTTTGTTGTCCTCTCCACGCATTTAGAAAAAAACATAAATTTAAATGATTACACGTTATACGAAGAAACAATAAAAACTGTAACAGGCTGTCAGCCGCTAACACGAAGATCGAGCACATAAATAAAACTTTATAGCAAACACGGATGGAATAAAACATCGCAAGCAGCATGGTATTTCCATAAACTGGATTTTAAAACGTTCTCAACTTGACATGATGGGTTGAACGAGTGTCAGAAAGACGCCCGCTTTCCTGGAAAGAATATAATGTATAAACACAAACCTGACGTATGGTCGTTGAATTTTTATAATTTTCGACGTTTTGACACCAACGGAAAAAATACCCTGGGTAACGTATCACTGTGGACAGGAGCATAATCAGGAAGTATAATTGGCATTTAAATGATTTCACGAAACTAAGTGTCCCGCGTTAGGACGTTATGGCAATCTATACATACCGTCAACATTTAGATTATCTTAATAAAAATGACCCTCAAAGAGAAAGCCTCGTGGAAACACTTTAATTTACAGCATTTTCATGTCCACACTGAATGTCGAAGTTTTATTTGCCACTCGTTTTTTATCTCTTTCTGATGCTTCATAAATCATCGCGAATATGCATAACAACTGAAGTTTACGGAGTAACGGGTAACAAAACAACATTGGTCAGTCTGCCGACCACAACAAAGTAGCTGTTTTACAGGAGAGTGGTTCATGTAACCTATCACGGATGAAATAGAAGAGGTGTTTTTATCGTTGCTGTTGCAATTGATTTTACAGCTGTGTCGTGTTACGAAGAAACCCCCGCGGTCCATAGCGCGTAGGCCCTGCAATGTGGCAGTCAACATATGTTACGAAACGTAGGCCCTGCAATGTGGCAGTCAACATATGTTACGAAACGTTGATGCATTTCATCCATACTTGGGTATTTTTTTACCCACTGACTGACTGACTGATTTATTGATTGATTGAATGGCTGAATGATTAAGTGACTCATTCACTCACTTGTTTGCCCATTCGTTCATTCATTGGCTCGCTCGCTAACTCACTCACTCACTCACTCACTCACTCACTCACTCACTCACTCACTCACTCACTCATTCACTCACTCACTCACTCACTCACTCACTCACTCACTCACTAACTCACTCACTCACTCACTCACTAACTAACTAACTCACTCACTCACTCAATCTCTTACTCACCCACTCACTCACTCACTCACTCACTCACTCACTCACGCACTCACTCACTCACTCACTCAATCTCTCACTCACCCACCCACTCACTCACTCACTCACTCACGCACTCACTCACTCACTACCTACTCGTTTTTCCTTTCTTTCTGGTGTATAATAAATCGAGTGTAAACGCCACAGCTGAAGCTTACGGAAGAAAGTGTTAGAAAAACAACATTACTCAGTATGTCACCCACAGGAATCGGACTGCAACGTGCGAAGTGTCCCGGGACTTGACAGCTGTTTTACAGGAGTGGTTCTACGCTACTCATTTAACGGTATATGTTTTATAAATGATCAAATAGAAGAGATGTTTTTAGCGTTGTTGTTGTAGTTCATTTCGCAACTGGGTCATGCTAGGAGGAAAGCCCCCGAGGTTTACAACGTCTACAGTTCGACAGAAAACAAACATTGCCGATTGTTGAAGCATTTCGTTCTTGGGTTTCTTCTTACCCCATCCACTCACTGACTCACTGACTCACCGACTCACTCACTGACTCACACACTGGCACACTGACTCACTGACTCACTCCCTGACTGGCTGGCTTTCTGGCTGGCTGGCTGGCTGGCTCGCTGACTGGCTGGCTGGCTGGATCGCTGGCTGGCTGGCTGGCTGGCTGGCTGGTTGACCGGCTCGCTCGATCGCTCGCTCTCACACTCACTCATTGACGCACTGACTCATTAACTCATTCACTAATTCACTCATTCACTCACTAAATCACTCACTCTTTAACCCACGCAAACACCCCCACCCACCCACCCACCCACCCACCCACCCACCCACCCACCCACCCACCCACCCACCCACCCACCCACCCACCCACCCACCCCACCAACCAACCAACCAACCAACCAACCAACCAACGTAACAAATCTGGAACCTTGCAAGGAATTACTGATCATCGTGTAACGAAGTTTAATTGTGTTATCCCCAAAAGGGACGACGCGCACATCGATTTTGTCTTAGTATACTACCACGCACACAATCACGCATGCACGCATGCAGAAACGCGTTCATGTACAGACAGGCACCCACTCATGTCGTATAACGTGTCTTCGCCTCGCTACAACCCAAGGCACTTACGTGGCGCCCATTGCGCGACACTGGGTATTATACGAATTGATCTACACACATCGCCTAATCAATGTTTCCATGAAGGAATAGTTCGCACGGCAGAATAGAGCACTAACTCATGTTCGCGAGTACGAACGCTCGAGTGTGCAGGAAAAGACGGTCACGAGTGATCGTCATACCGTGACAAATGCTTAGCCATTGCTCGTCCAGTGACGCGAACTTCTCTATAGCTGCGTTAGGGCTGGGTTGTTGTAAATGCGTGATGTGTAATGAATTACAATTGCATTGTAATTGTAATCGATATTTTTTTTATAGAATAATGTAATTATGATGTTGTATAATTGTAATTGATCATTATAATTGACAATTACAGCTAAACCTACACTGGCAGCAAGAATGCACGAATTCGTCTAAAAGTTAATGATACATATAATCTGTTTTATATAGAACAATATATTTTCTTCAGCCTATGAACTATTTCAATTGACCCCTTATGAAGCATTGCAATTGCATTTGTGAACGCTGTCATTCTAATTGTAACGGATCGTTTTGAAGTGATGTAATTGTAATTGAGCTTTGTGATGCTACATAATTGTAATTGATCATTGTAATTGAACCCAAACATGTTTGTTACTACGTTCGGTGTAGTTTCAGCCGGCACAGAGGCTTCCGCGTTCCTGTCGACAACCCAGATATATAACGCCGTTATCTCGTCGGCGGCAGGCGTCGATTCAATGACGTGGTGACGCCTAGAGGCCACTGAGTTGACAGGACTGTCGCACATCGGCAGCCACAACATTTGTTTCCTGGAAGAAGCTTCACTCCAGAGTGCAATGAAATATTCATACACTATAGGTCGTTAAATATCAGACGGTCACGCCCCGTTTTGGCTGCAGTGTGCCAATGCGGTACTCGGGAGCAGAGCGATTAAGCTGAGGCGTGAACAGTGTGCTGGCGGCAGGCAGAGAATGCCTTGTCAGAAAAAAACCTCCAAAACCTGGAGTTCTGGAGTCTTACCAAAGAACAGTTGAAAAAAGACACTTGCTCTCTAATGAATTCGCCGTCAATGCAGGATCAATATTACGTAGAAACGTGAAAAAGGGTGGTGTTACTTGAGGGTTCGCCAGGGGGTTTAGCTTTGCGTACGTGTGGTTGCTAAAACGCAGATATTTCGCAGGAAATAAACATTCAATAATCAGTCTAAGGATCTGAGAGTGGCACTCGTGTGAGGCAACAGAGTCTAAGATCGCAAGACGACTAATCGAGATGCGTCAAGATATGACGGTACTCATCCTATAGATGGCCATAGATATGACTGGGTGCTCCGTAGTCAGATATGTCCAGATAGGTCTTCACGAATCATGTGGGCTGCCCGTGTAAGAATCACCAACACTCGGGTTAATATTCCATCTAACGGTTGCCGTCCGACTAATGACGTATTTGTTTCAAATTGACAACGCGCTGCTCGCTATTTAAAGAACGCGTCGAACAAGCGCAATCTCAAAATGCCGCGCGGTCGTGTTGTAGAGACAGCAATGAAAGTATTATGAAAATAATCGTTTCGTGTGATGCCTGGCTCGATGTAGGCCGCCGAGCGGCACTTGACGGCTCACCATCGACTGGAGGTGTCCACACAGCCGCGGAAAACCAGACATGAACGACACTGCAATGACCGCCGTCTTCCTCGACGACGACGGCGCGGACAACGAGAGGTGTGTCGTCGTCTCCAAGTTTGTCATCAACTCGGTCGTTGCCGGCCTGCTCTGTGTGCTCGGCTTCGTTGGGAATTGCTTCTCGTTCGCCGTGCTCACGCGGGACACGACGGCGCCGCTCGCGTCCTTTCTCCTGCGAGTCCTCGCCGTCACCGACAACCTCTTCTTGGTCGTCTGGTTCGTCAACTTCTCTCTCAACGATGCTCTGGTTCTGTTCGACGTCCCGCCGCAGGGCAACAGTTGGCTCTGGCGTCACACCCAGGTAGGCTGCTCGGCTCGCACCATCCGGTGTAGCTAGTTCAATACACTACCCCTCGGAAACACTACGGTAATGTTTTCAACGTGCGCACAAAACATTACGCAGGCCAAGTTAACGTATTGAGCTGCACAATTTACCATTTATGATAACCACTGGTGATAATAAACATAATTATGTTAGGATTATATTTACATAACCTTTATTGCAACATTCTGTCACGCTGATGTTTGAATTATATTATATTGAGTTATATTCACCTTTGGGCTGGGCCGTCCGGTTGAGGCAAAATTGAAGTTCTATTGAGACATATGTTTGTCAATTGTAATATGAATTAAACATTTTAGATGTGTCGACCGTGGTCGTGATCATTATGTCGAGTTCCAGAAAGGCTCACTTCATCAGTGTTCTCGCCAAAAAGGTGTTCTTGTCAAGTTGAACGCGTATCTTGATAACGTATTTAAAACGAAATGTTCAAAGTAGAAAAACACAAGAATATCTCGATGACATATTTGGAAATGGAATGTTTACGTTAGGTAGAACATGAATACATTGATAGCATAATTCCAACGAAATGTTTGTCGTAAGTGATTTATGATAACATATTTATAAACGAAATGTTTGCGTTACACAGAACATACGTATCGTGGCAGCATATGTGGAAAAGAAATGTTTACGTTACACAGAACATACGTATAGTGGCAGCATATGTGGAAACAAAATTTTCGTTTAGGTAGAGCTAAAAAATTTTATTTTAACTTATGCAACTTGGAGGAAGAAATAACCTATATTTCATGGGAGATTTAGATTGTCATTTATTAATGAAATTACAATATTGATAAAGGCTACGCTAATATGGTTAGTTTCATATTTAAAGTCTCGTGAACATAATTAATAATATACTTGATTCCACTATGAAGTACCGCTAATTGTGTGCGTGCGCGCCTGTGTGCGCGCGTGTGCGTGTGTGTGTTGTGCGAGTTATGTATGTTGCGAGCATAACTGTGCGTAGGTGTGCGTGCGTATGTGCGTGCGTGCGGCGTGCATGCGTGTGTATAGGTTTGTGCATATGTGTGTGCTCGCGCGCGCATGCACATTTGTCTTCATCCAAACATGCTTCGTTTGTCCTATTTAAGTTGTCATGACTTCTCTGTATCACTCGTTCCACTTGTTATATTCGTCTTATTGTTCTACGCAGCCAGCCAATGTGCTTAAAAGTGTGCTCTTTCTAGATCCTCTAAATAATGCAATTGTGGGTAGTCTTCTGTTTGAGCCCATCTGCGACATGGTTTTACGTCATCGTTTTATGTCCAGTTGTTCGGGCTCCTTACAAACCCACTGATACACCTCGATGTAGCGTGTGGCAATGCGTTGTCTTGCACCGTGCCATTAATAACATCCCCTGTGACCCAACCATCTGCTGCCCTCACAATTGTTTCCAGCTTTCAGTAAATTTCATCACGCCTCTGTATGATATAGATACTTTAGTCATCAATACCAATATGTTATTATTAGTATTAGTAGATGCAATATAGCATTGTATATTGCCATGCTACATACAATATATGTGCTCAATGCATACATAGCCTACACATCTAACAATTTCCATATATTCAGTCACAATAATTTTTATTCATTCGATTTGGTTCGTTCCTGATTCTCTTTGCAGCTGTACTCCTATCCGCTGCTGTTCGTCTGTCAGTCTGCCACGATCTGGATGACCGTGCTGATCGCCGTCAGCCGGTATCTGGCCGTCTGTCAGCCGTACAAGGCTGTCGTCATGTGCAACATGGCTGCCGTGCACCGCGGGGTTCTGGTCGTTGTCTGTTTCTCCGTCTTATACAACGCTCCACGCTACTTCGAAGTGCACATCGAGCAGCACCTGAACGTGGCAACGAACGAGACGCTCTACAGCTTCAATCGGACGGCTTTTGGAGCGTCGAAACTCTATGGAGACGTCTACTTCCACGCTCTGTACTACGTCTTCAGTTTCGTTCTACCGCTGCTGTTGTTGTCGGCACTGAACACGAGGCTGACGCTCTCCTATCGCGCCTTGCAGCGGAAGCGGCGCCGGATGACGTCAGTGCGCAGGCGCGAGAGTCACGACAGCAGCATCACGCTCGTCATGATCGTCATAGTCGTCGTCTTCATGCTGTGCAATGCTCCTGCTCGCATCGTCCAGATTATGTGGGGATACAGCCCGCAGCGCTGCATGACGTTCAAGTTTCTAGCGACGCAGGTGAGCAATGTGCTGGAGGTTCTCAACTCGTCAACCAACTTCATTGTGTACTGCGTGTGTCGACGTCAGTTCCGGGACATACTGCAGTCCCGGATGTGCCCGACAGTGTCGGAGTTAAGGCAAGCGAACCCGGGGACGGGACATCGATTCTCGCTCGCTGCCTACACCCACCACCCGACGCCGTACACGGTCAACTGCGAGAGCGAATCTGCCATGTAGGCGAAATCGTGATTTCATAGTTTTTTCTAGAATGGCTTAATGTGAATTTTCGTCACATAGCCAACAAGGAAATATTCAAAAGTGTGAACATCCCAAGCGTGGAACAGCATCTGGTGCAAGTAAATCTTAGATGGACAGGTCACGTGGTTCTTATGGACGACATATTTCCTACGCAATTGGGAAAATACTAAAAGCATAGATCGCCCTAGGCTGACATTAAATATGTAGCAAAGCGAACCTTGAATAAAATAGGTATACACTCCAAGTAGTACTCTCTTGACCTAGATAGACCGACCTGGAGAGGACTCCGCGACTGACAGAAAGTGGCGCCCCACTGTGTGTGGGCGCCACTGTGTGGGGGCGCCACGGTTTGGGACGCTATTGTATGGGGCGCCACAGTGTGGGGGCGCCACGGTGTGGGACGCCACTGTGTGGGGGCGCCACGGTGTTGGGGCGCCATTGTGTGAGGGCGCCACGGTGTGGGGCACCACTGTGTGGGGGCGCCACGGTGTGGGACGCCATTGTGTGGGGACGCCAGTGTGTGAGGGCTCCACTGTGTGAGGGCGCCACGGTGTAGGACGCCATTGTATGGGGGCGCCACAGTGTGGGGGCGCCACGGTATGGGAGGCCACTGTGTGGGGCGCCACTGTGTGAGGGCGCCACTGTGTGGGGCACCACTGTGTGGGGGCGCCACTGTGTGAGGCACCAACACGAGTCACAGTAAAGCACAGTATTGTGTTTTAATTGTGAACGCTCTTTCATTAACAACACATTAATATCAACCAACTGCACTATAACAGTGTGTTAATCAATATGCGTCGACGGATTATTATGCCAATGTCCTGCCTGATGAGGCAGGGTCGATACAGAATTTAGCCAGGAAGGTCTTTCGTGGATTATTTATAGTTGGTGAAGAATTTCATATCTTTCGGGCTGGTGAATTTTGTAACATATATATCCGAACATTTTTTAAATAGTTAACACATGTACGAGGTTAATTTTAATGGGTTCGGGAATAGTTAATCGTGGAACCGAGAAGAGCTGATGGTTCGTATCTCAATACATATTTCATAACATGTTGATATAATTATAAATGTGCATGTGGTGTACCGCGCCTCTACATCAAACGGTCTGCACACGTACCATCTCTAACAAAGACTGCCACTGGAAAATCGGACTTTTTAGTCACAGCAGATGCTGTGCAAAACAGTGATATCATCTACGGCGTAGCTTCGTTATCTTTCGATATAGACATATGCCAATGGTGAGGCACGTGTTCAAACATACTGGTATCAGCGTGATACCTAGACATTTCCGAGGGACGGTGTGTCCTATATTCATCAGTAGCATCAGCACAGTTATCGATCCACTTCAGTGCGAAGCCGTCATCAAGTTACCTCTGTCCTGTCCAGCAGCCATTCAATTGAAAAGCCTGACTCCACTAGTCAATCCTTTGCCTGCACGCATGCCTTTCTTTTCTGTTCAATAGAAGTTCCCGGAAAGGCCGATGTGCCTCGTCTGGATTTCTGAAATATAATATAAGACAGAATGCATTCCCTCTTAGAGTGATCGCACCAGCGGATCCCAGAATCAATGGGCCAAGCTGCCTAGTTGACCAAGCCAGAGGATATTATATGACTATGAAGCATCACTAACAATTGGAACCGGAAACTCTGAATTACACCCAGACATCGGTTTTGTCAATTAGTAGGTCATATAATCGTTTGATAAATATATGGGATGTTTTTTCTATCTCGTCTTGTTTTTGATGAAATCAACCATGCATTTGTTGACGCTGTGTGGCGTTTCTTTGAATTTTTCGATCTCAAAGTACATTTAAATGAGCAATGTCTACGTCATATTTTAATCTATATTACTGTGCTGTGTTTACTGTCAGAATTGTTTGTAACACGAATTTAACAGACAAATAAATTATCCGGTGAAAAACGTTATATCTCACCTTTAAGTGTGAAGATGTGTTGGTGTCTATTTAAGTGCAATAGAGCTGCGTTATGTCAACTAGCACATTAGAATTCACCGGTAAATGATTTTTCGAAAATATTAACACGTGAACTATTAAAATGGTAACACATTCTGCATGGATATTACATTTAACTAACAGACATGTTATAAATACTAATAAATGCAGTGTTATAATGTTCCGTAAACAATTATACAGTTAATCAATGAAAATCGGTTTATATTCCCTTTAACTTTGCATCAGCATATCACAAATTCAAGGTCACAATGGGTAAGCATATATTGCGCTTCATAAATGTTGGCTTATTGTTTTCGTGATCAAGAAAGATGCACCCACCCACTTCTTCTATATCGACGACATAGGTGCCATTATACAGTAATATGAAACTTTGAATTCGAAAAAATTCATGACATGTGCGTTTGAACACCATTTGCTACGTGTATGTACCATAATAAAAAAAAACATGCGTAATTTCGACAAAGAATGGCGAACTTATCGAAGCAGGGAGTCATAATTTATACTTTTAGATAAAGATGATAGTAGGGGAAGGCAGTGTTAATTGTTCCACTGGGTTAGTTGAACCACCCATGTTTCCCAGGAAACTGCAACAGCGACAGCTACATGGTGATGACCAGTGATTGAACATGTTATTACAACATGTCATTACAACATGTTATTACAACATGTTATTACAACATGTCATTACAACATGTCATTACAACATGTTATTACAACATGTTATTACAACATGTGTGATGTACAATAAGTGCCGTTTGTCACAACGGTCAGAACGCGTGAATAAAAAGTATGTTTTTAATGTTTTTCGAAAGTTTTGGTGATTGGGATTAATGTATGCAATGCATGTGACCAGACTTTATTGTCTGTGCACTTACAAATGGTTTAACTATGTACAGGGAAGAAAATATGTTGCGTTTTAATGAGAAGTTAATTAAAAAAGCTTCATTGTCAAAACGATGCTAGTTAAGCTACCCAAAACTTCAGGGCGGATTAGTTTATAGTTAATATCTTGGCATAAAAAATTATCTACTAATAATCATAGTTTATGTGCGTAAAAACAAGTTTGACCTATGAATATAATTATGTCCTATATATCAAAAAGAATGAAAAATGGCTCAACTAACACTGCCTTCCCCTAGAGTACATATATACAATAGTATACTTATCTGTGAATGTCATTGTAATAATAGCAGTTGCCATACATCTCACGTTTTCTTTTTGTCAGGTAGTAGGTGCCATAACTGGGTACATTTCAGAGGTGCCATACCTGGGTACAAAAACCACCCTCAAAATCCAAAATGGCCGCCTTGTATACGCTTATGTTATTTTACTTAAATTTATTGGTTATCCAAATTCAGGGCAACTATCCTGGTATCGGGAGCAATGAAAAGTAGACAGTGATTTCAGGCTTTTCAAGCGACAAACGGTGGTGCCTCATCGTGGATAATCGAAGTTAGTGTCGCGAGCCGACATCAGTGGCGCCACATATGATCAATTGTTTTACTCAATAGCCTTTGTTACCCAGACCTCGCGAGGTGGCGCCATCGTATATCGCTTTCAACCTAGGGTCAGTATTGTTGTAGGCTCGATTAACAAGACTCCGTGAGATGGAACCACTATATATACCTGGTAAAGACACCTGTGATAGTAGGAAGTGGAAGCTCATGATCACATACGCCTGCAACATACACGACACCTGATGCTGATGATTTATATGGAGAACGATTCAAGCGAATCGATAAACAACATTTACAAAACGATCTAGACAAATTAGATAGATGGTCTGAGAAATGGCAGATGTTAAATTTTGTAAAATGTAAATGCCTACATACAGGACACGGGAACTTGGATGTAAACTATAAAATGGGAGATACTTTTCTAGGTACTACTGCAAAAAAGACTTAGGAGTTACAACTGCAAAACAGACTTAGGAGTTACAATAAGTGCTGATATGAACTTTTCAGTGGTATTGCAGCTTCAAAGGGTAATCAAATGCTTGGGTAGATTAGGAGAAATATAACATACAAGGAAAAAACCTAATTATACCTCTATATAAATCAATAGTCAGGCCTAATTTAGAGTAATGTATACAAGCTTGGACACCATATCATAAGAAAGATAAAATTATTCCTGGATTGAGAGACCTTAGTTATGCAGAACGTCTAAAAGAATGTGGCTTAATAACCCTAGAGACAAGGCGGTTAAGAGGAGACCAAATTGAAATATTTAAGATTTTGAATGGGTATGAAAATATTGATAGAAATATTTTTTTCTTTCACTCAAGAAAGTTAATATAACAAGAGGACATTACGTAACATTAATAAAGGATCAGTGTATTTTGGATACTATGAAGTACTCGTTCTTACAGAGGACAATCAATGAGTGGAACAACTTATCTACAGATTGTGTAACTGCTAGCAGCGTGAATATGTTTAACACATAGATTAAAAATGGATTCTCGATAAGCCAATGGCTTCCGTGTCCACTTGCCATATGGGCCTTTGCCTTGGATGGCAATCTTGTTAAATCTTGTTAACTGAATCTCTGATGCCAGCTGTGAATTCTGCCTTGCCTCCGTTTGAAATGTTTTAGCATCACCGTGACTCGAGCCTGATTTAGCGTTCTTCAAACACCCGTATACAGTAGACGGCTAAATGGCGTCCAGTGTAGACGTCAGCACCAACACCTGCGGCCAGCGACAACCAGCTTCGAAGCAATTATCAGTAAAAACGCGAAAAGTGTACATCTACAATTATTTTTAATTTTTGCAATAACGTCTCCTGCGTCATCAGTCGTTTTGCAAATCTTATCCACGTGACTAGCCCTTGTGCTTACCCATCTAAGACACATCTGGCAAGCATATTGTGTGAGATATATACTTTTAAATGGCTAATAATGGTAAAAACTATTCTTCTCACCCTTACCTTTATTAGTTGCAGCTCTTACTCAAGAAAAACCATGAAAGATAAGACAATAATAAAAGTTATTTTTTTATTTGGACATTTTACCACAACTTTGGGTCAAATGTGTAAGACTGGTGTATGTTACGTTTTTCGCTGTGGTGGCTCAAAAAGTGGTACAAATTTGAATCATCTTCGTTACGATTTTGCACCACGTATGACGAATACAAAACGTAGAGTAAATAGCCAGAACAACTCACATTATTAATTGAGATGCATCATAGCATTGGCAAATTGAGAATAAATGCCATTCTTTATTGAACAAAGATATCATTATAATTCTTGCAGAACAATCTTCAGTATACACTCTATTATACAACTGCACAAACCTTTTTAAAAAACTTTTTAAAATACTTTATTTGTAACCGAAAAATATACTTATTTTTTAGCAACAATTAATACTTCTTTAACTTTCAAACTTTTGATTAGTTTAATAATGTTGTGCCAGTTGGATAGACAAGAATAACCTGAATACATCACTCGAAACCTTACTTGGCTAGCACAGTTGCTTCCAGATATATCCTTCTTCCAAATGTGAACAAATACAGAATGTGTATTCTTAACTGAAATTCATAAAGCATTCGCTATATAAGGCACCCTGAAAGGAAAACAAATAAAATACCAAACGAAATGTATGTTCTATACTAAAATAATTTGGCTAAATATCGTGATATATAGTGAATGATATAATATAAGATAACAAGTATAAACAATTTGGATATTTGTAATACTGTGTTCTTTACGAAATCAACTATCTTGCTGTAACGTGGATACAGGATCGTTCTCTTTACGCTAAAACAATATTCTTAAAAGTTAATCCGTGGGTTTCCTTACACATCATCTAGCCACTTATTGATTTCTGCCAAAAACGTAACAAATTAGTTAGACATGTCCAAGCTCCTAGACATAGCGTTGGCGTTGTACGTCTACGCAAAACATTGATAGTGTCGTTCTGAATGTTCTTTATAGTAGGTTTGTTAACGAATACATGTCAACGCATTTCAATGCAAATGCAAATACCATTTTTCATGATCACATGCAATTGCCAATGTTTTGGGGTCGTATTCAAATGCAAATGTTTCGGTTATGCATTTGTAAATGCATTTGAATTAATTTCAAATATTTAGTTTTGCATATACATTTATGCAATAATCAACACATGTCCGATGTAGTAGAGAATTGAAATGGGCCAAATAAATTACGTTTCTGTTACAAAGTGGAGCGTGGTAGATGACCGTACTAGCGCTGTCCTCTCGTAGCACCCCTCTGGGGTCTGCCGTCGGAGGTTAACTTCCCCAGCTCCACACTTTCCTCTACATGCATCTGGTGCTCCACAAATGGTGTTGGTGTCCGAAGAGTCTACCTCCTTTGGACAGTCTTCTCAGCGCTGGAGATGCAGGCGGAGCTGAAGGCGAAGATGGAGTCGGTGATGCGACTGTACGAGTTCCTTCCTGGCCAGTCAACTCTTCCCGCTCATCTTCACCAGCTTCTTCCTGTCTCGGGTCCGATGACTCGGCAGCGTATGAAGGCTGCGCCGGTGCTCTTTCTTGGCTGCGGAGTCAGCTGGTTATGCAGAAGTGCGCTATTTACATGTACAATGAACATTTTGTGACAATTCAAGACAACATTCTTTTACACATGTTCTCAGAACAATAGCGTGTCGAATGCTGCTTCCCCGGAAGTGGATTAGCATAACGTGGCCTTTATTTAAAACCTCATCGCATTACCTATATAATTAAATCACGTTTTGTTTTCAATTCTTTCTTTTGTGCAGAACAACGCATATTAATGTGCTTTTAAGATAATTATGCTTCCTGTGCGATAGCGCTGCGATATGCGGAGGAATAGGCATGGCAGAACGTTCATGACGTTGTTTTTATCTCCCATCGACTTTTTTAGAAAAATATATAAATTAGTTTAATTGTTTTGGTGGAAAACCATCTTCCACACAGAATGGGATATGCTTGGTGTATTTTTCGGACTGGCATTACCCACATGTGAGTTGATTTTTATTCGTTTGTAGAGGTGTGAAATAAATAGTCATGGACGTTCTTAAAAATACACAATTTTGACCCACAAATAAAACAGTAGAATCTGGAAGATAATTTTCAACTTTTAAATAGGCATAGATAATGACAATACAAACATAAAGAATAATGAGCTCTAGACAAATAAGATAATTCTTCTATTTGTTGTGACATTGACATTAAAACAACAAAACAAAATAACAATGTTTGCTAACAGTTTTCTGTGTTTAAATTTTTTTTAAAGTATTACACACGATCACAAAACTGAAACGATCACTGACACATTGGATATATTTAAACACATCCATAGAAGACTGTGTGAGCCGTGGAATGCCATTCTTCAACAATTAGTCAACAATCTCGCTTATCCAACTCTCGTTCGGCTTCGTGAATCTGCCGAGGAGAGAGTCTAGCAGCAGAGGCGTGGTCTCGTGGTCATTCCACTGTCACAACTCCATTCTGTGTAGGCGTTCCCGTGAAGCGCCAGCAGCCAATCAGCGTCATTATCGAGATTCTACACTAAACAATTGTTTTTGTCTGATTTAAGTTGTGTTGATATAATCAAAGTTTAAAGTTAATTCGAATTGCATCGTATAAACTGAAAAGGTTAACTCTTATGTTATGAATTAAGCATATGCTCGGATAACATCGTAATTAGCTGATTATGTATGCACCAAACATCTTGGTACATACATAATGTACATACATAATGTACATACATAATGTACATACATAATGTTCGTCGGTTGTTCGTTGCACCAACAGTCGTGAAAAAGCCGTACAGGTATTAAACGGATTAATTTCTAAAACAACCATTCCCATTGTGATTTACAAGTGCGCTTTGTCCCACATTGAAAGTTTCATTTAAATTACAAAAATAACGTATGACATATTATTGCTCATATAAACCAATGACACTTCACATTCAAGGGACATTTAACAATTTCATATTTTTCTAAATCAAACGTGCCAAAATTGGTTGGGCATTATTGCATCGTTTGATTGGACGATTGCGTCAATGGAAGCGGCATCTGCTGAGATAGCTAGGGGGCGCTTTGCCCGGGGGGTGAGCTTTGTCCTAAAATATTCTATATGCGTTATCATACGACATCCGCTGCGCAAAGAGCCACTCCAAAGAGGCGTATAATCAACAAAGCGTTGAATTTCAAAAGGCGAAATCTAGAAAGAGGCGATCTGCTTGCGTCGACGGAGAGGCCTGTGGGTTGACGTCGTATGATCCGCCGCCATGAACAGACGAGGTGTCCGTAACAATAATCTGCACCCGACTCTGTCCCGGAGGCATCACAATCAGGTTCGCCTCCGCTACCTTTGCCGCCTTGAGATGCCGGCTGAACAAATCGCCGGCTCGCCGTGCTTACCAAGGGTCACGTCGCCGTAGGTACATATCTGTCGCTGACGAAGGCTCTCGCTCTTCTGCTCGTGTCTTCTGTTGCTGAGTGCACGCAAAATAGAGGATGATGCGATATCCCCTGCAACTCGCGTCAGGTATGCTACGAATTACTTCTTCTTCTTTGCGTGCAACGTCTGGTGACGTTGGTGATCATGGCTCTCACGTAATCTTGTCCTGTGCCGTCATCAGCAGCTGGATATCATTGGCTGATCTTTCAAGCCATATGTTTACACTATTTACGTGTTTTATTC
Source organism: Lamellibrachia columna (assembly GCA_963662155.1). Taxonomy (NCBI): domain Eukaryota; kingdom Metazoa; phylum Annelida; class Polychaeta; order Sabellida; family Siboglinidae; genus Lamellibrachia; species Lamellibrachia columna. The sequence continues at coordinate 8,997,125 of OY759270.1, forward strand.
TTTGCCTGCATCTGGCTTTATGTCCTTCTATTTTCCTTCAATAACGGTTTTTTTTATCTGACATTTTCTCAACGTTATATCCTAAAAATTGCAACCGTCTACTTACTGTATGATTAGTAGAACGTAAACGTAATAGTACTAATAGCGCGCAAATTGTTGTAAAGACGTCACGGCATGAATTCTTTGCATGTCACAGTAAGGGAAGTATTACGCAGAAACGTTTCATAGCACATACTCTGGATTCCGCAAATTTTTGATACTTCAGGCACGTGTAAGTTTAAGTTTGGTACTCGGCCAGTTAAACTATAACGTAACTGGCGTATGGGCCTTTCAGCTGTCGCGTGCATCTTGATCACCATGACCAACGTAACAGACATCGTCGGAATTTCTATAAAATCCGTGGCCAGGCGAAACCCCTGCGGGTCAACGGACCGGAACATACGTAGCCAAGGTGAGCCAACGCTTCGTTGTATCTATGGCAGACATAAACTTGTAATTAATCGTGTGGGGTTACATTGACGTTGGTCTAGTATTACATTTTAATCAATTATTGTGACGGCGAGACCTATCTCCTGCTATTCCAGGTGCCAAGTCCATCGCTTTGGGGGCAGAACTACCATTTTAAAGTTTTTACATCTCACGATTTACTGCTTTCGAACCAAAATTTACTGCCAAACCGAAACATCAACGGTAATTTTGTTTACTCATTTCGAATCCAAATATACCACCAAGCGACCATTCCACGTAGAAAAATCAACCTTAAATCGCCAGGAGCGGAAGTCCCTTCAACACACGCGCGAGACCCTTGCCGCTAGATCTCCATATACCGCCTTCACATCATGAAAATCGCTTTTTGTGCAATGTTACTTGGCACATCTGCTATTCACACGCTATAAATTAACGCTTTAAAACGTTTCTGCCTACCCGATTATATCGCTAAGGTTTCTTGATTGCATGTTTTTTATTTAAAAAAATACCACGTATGTACGCAGTGGCTTTATGTAGACCTTATGTTCAACGGTGGATAAATAATGATTGTCTCCGCATATATTTCTACTGAGGAAGATGTCTTCTGCTGTCGTTAACTGGAATATTTGACTTGATGTGTTACCTGTAACACTGTTGCAGCACGTCCCACTGATAAACAAAGAACTACATGTCTACATTTGTTGGAAGCATTAGACTTAAATACAAAAATTAATATATAACGTAGATTCCGCTTAATAGAATCACGGATAACAGAGTCAGCGATTAACTACAATGAAATATATTGGCTTACATGGAATCATTCCCTATTCCCGCTGCATTAAGATGTACTGCTTAAGTTAATCAGCCGCTTAATAGACTCGCGTTGCTCTGACCGAAGTGATTATATTAAGCAGAGTCCATTCTATACACATTAAACGATTTTCGATATGGTGAATACCCAGGAGACTCCATGAACTACGGAAAATAATTTATTTCTGTTCCGTATCGTCTACCTGTTAAGACCGATTTACACGAACGAGTTTGTCTTAGTTTGTCGGGCAAGTACACGTGGCACGATAACGTGCAACTAAATTATGTGTGCGTTTAGACAAGTGATATGTTGACTCGCTTTAACGGTGCACCTGCTGTTTATCTCAGATTGGCCACTGCTCGCGGCCAACTGTAGGCGAGATTAGGACCAGTTCCAATTCGCTGCGACATAATAGTGCCAATAAATTGCTTCTCTAATCGGTCGATTCTTGCAGCGCGGTATTGTCGACAAATTGGATAGAAATCGCCCTTGTAAATGCATGTTGTGTGCAGCTTTGGATTGATTAGATGAAAGATCTTTTTAGTACCATTCCCATTAAGAAATGTCGTTCATACTCCCTCTGGGAGCCACATATTTGGTGATCAAACTGTATCATTGGTTTAAAGAAACATATCGCTCAGTGATACACAGTCCACTCCACCTTTGTCGAGTTACAGCCTATGACCTACTTGGGTGACATTGAATTTAAGACTTTCTTTGAGGGCCTCAAGCACAAGAGAAAAATATGTATTACTTTTTTACATATCCAAAACTTGTTTAATAACAAAGAGTTAAAATTTAAGATCTCTTAAGACGCTGCACAGCTCTAGATCCAAATTAAAACTATGCACCCCCCCCCGATTTATTCCTTTCATCTGTCGTCCACTTGTTGTTCTAGATCTAAATTAAAACTCTGCACACACCCCTCCCCCCCGATTTATTCCTTTCATCTGTCGTCCACTTGTTGCTCTAGATCTAAATTAAAACTCTGCACACACCCCTCCCCTCCGATTTATTCCTTTCATCTGTCGTCCACGTGTTGCTCTAGACCCAAGTTAAAACTCTGCACACCCCCCTCCGATTTATTCCTTTCATCTGTCGTCCACTTGTTGCTCTAGATCTAAATTAAAACTTTGCACACACCCCTCCCCCCACGATTTATTCCTTTCATCTGTCGTCCACGTGTTGCTCTAGACCCAAGTTAAAACTCTGCACACCCCCCCCCCGATTTATTCCTTTCATCTGTCGTCCACTTGTTGCTCTAGATCTAAATTAAAACTCTGCACACACCCCCCCCCCCCGATTTATTCCTTTCATCTGTCGTCCACTTGTTGCTCTAGATCTAAATTAAAACTCTGCACACACCCTCCCCCCCGATTTATTCCTTTCATCTGTCGTCCACTTGTTGCTCTAGATCTAAATTAAAACTCTGCACACACCCCTCCCCCCCCCCGATTTATTCCTTTCATCTGTCGTCCACTTGTTGCTCTAGATCTAAATTAAAACTCTGCACACACCCCTCCCCCACCGATTTATTCCTTTCATCTGTCGTCCACTTGTTGCTCTAGATCTAAATTAAAACTCTGCACACACCCCTCCCCCCCCGATTTATTCCTTTCATCTGTCGTCCACGTGTTGCTCTAGACCCAAGTTAAAACTTTGCACCCCCCGATTTATTCCTTTCATCTGTCGTCCACTTGTTGCTCTAGATCTAAATTAAAACTCTGCACACACCCCTCCCCCCCCCGATTTATTCCTTTCATCTGTCGTCCACTTGTTGCTCTAGATCTAAATTAAAACTCTCCCCCCCCCCCCGATTTATTCCTTTCATCTGTCGCCCACTCGTTGCTCTAGATCCAATTTATGCATGTTGTATATTCACAGACACTACACATATAACATATACGTAGTTCTTAGGGGTGGCACATAACTGATCTTTATTTGCAAACACATGTATTACTACTCATGTAGTTCGCCACTGAGCATGTATCACTGCACATGTAGTCCACGACATAGACATGCATATTTAACACTGCACACAACTACAATGTATTCCTTTCATCTGTCTGTAGGTCCAATCTAAAGCGAAACAAAAGTGCTTTTGGCTATGCACGTAAAAGAGATAATAAAAATCACGTGTAACTAAAAGAATATCACGGATCGGTTTACTCAGAATGTGTTCTAAAAGTGGGAGATTCCGGTCAATTCTTCGATTAACTGAGGGCTGACTTGTTAACCAGTGCGACAGATAAACGGATGCGCAGTTGTATGAAATCGGGTAAGCTCTACTACCTTGTGATGTATTAAGCTCTGCCGATATACACAAAATCAACGCAAAGACGTAATCAAACGGGTTGTTACGTTAGAAAGAGGACTAGTTTAGTAAGCTAGTATGTTACATACAAATATTTCCATTTGTCGAGCGATTATTGCCAGACTACGGCACCCGTGATCTAACAGTAGACCTATGGCGCGGCACAAGAAATCAAGATGCCGTGTTCAACCAGGTTTTACTAGTACACCACCGGCGTAATAATCTTAATAGTAGTTGCAAATGTTTATGTTTTAGTAACTCTTATATACTTTTGTTTCGCTTTAAGTCATTGTAAGTCAGCTACCACGACTGCCCAAATCAGTAATGTTTTGCACCTCGTATCCCCTTAAGACTCTGCACACATCCCGATTTATTCCCGTCCTCTCCCGTCCACCTGTTGCTCTACACCTTCACTGCTCAGATTGTCCCACCGCAGAAGATGGTCAGCGTGCCTTCCTCTGCCCGAACTCAGCGGTCGTCGGCAGGACTGCGTGTATCTACGAACACAGCATCTGTGACGGCCGCGTAGACTGCCCGGACGCTGAGGACGAGTACCCCGTCATGTGTCTCTTCTACCGCGTCGTGAGTGCTATCTTTCGTAAATCGTGTCAGTGTCAAACTCTCATTACCTTCAGGGGGCTGTGTATCAACGCGTTTCAATACGTAGGTTTTTTAAATCTCGAAACATATTAGGAGGAAATAACAGTTATGTTCGTCCCTCGTCGTTTTCGATGTGTTTTTTGTAAAGTAAAGAATTTTAAAAAACTGTGTTTGATCAAGAGTTACAATAAATTTTATCTTAGTAGTTCTAAAGGTATATGCGTGGCTCTGAAGGTACTCTCCGGTGGTAAAATGGTGCAGATAAAATTTTAATGTTGAAAACGTAAAAGAAAATTGATTGCCTTTTCGCCTGTACTACGCAGCCACCATTACTGCAGAGCGATTTAAACTTCACTATTATTAAATTATAAACGTCTTGAAAACGGCACACAGCCCCTTCGTGGGTTAACATCGGGTTTTTTGCGTTTCAAAAGGTCAAATCATGTCGTACACATGTTATCTATTCTAGCATCTTGGCTATCCAAACCCGTTTTAAAGAACCACAATTTATTAATATATAAGTTGACCGTTATCTGTTTAATGTTAATGTTTCGACTCGAATATCGTCTTTACAATGCATGTTGAACGGCAAGATCGATAGCTATCAAATTATATAAAAAGTACCGTTTATTAAAATACGTTTGAGCGAACAATATGTTAGAATTTGCTATATAATATGATTGTACGATAACAAGTTCTTACTGCGTACACAATCCCTTATTAGTTACAGCGTTTTTTTGCAAGTTTATAGTTACTCACCCCCAACATCACACAATTAGATCAAGGGCCAGGCGCCCTGCAGTTGGGCAACAATATAAATAATTGGGCATCATTCAATGAAACTTTGGATTGTCTTGCTTTGGTCCCGTAGCCAGATAGGAACTTTATATTAAAGGAAATATGCGATTTTCATTAGTTGACGAACACGGGGCTAGTTGGGGTTTCGTATAATTAAGATGCCCCAATTTTTTTTATCGATCTCAAAGTACATCTAATTGAACAGTGATATACTTTATTGTGTAATCTTTATTGTTGTGTATATAAAATAATTATTGTCCGGAATTGCATAAAAAAGAATTTGACATGCCAATAAATCATCCGGCGAAAAACGTTATATTTTACCCTAATGTAAATATTTATTGGTATGTATTAATTGCAGTAAAGGGGTCTCTTAGTCGGGGATCCACACTGCAAAAAGGCATCTGTTTAGGGATGGAGTGGACATAGATTAGTGTGGAAAGCAGATCTAATGTTTTGTTAGATTGGTGCATCTAGATAAATAATCACAGGGCCTGCTCAGCCATATCTCTTGTGAAACCTCCGAAAATGTTATTCTAAGAAGGGTACCCTAAATTTACAATTTCCGCGACTTGCGTCAGGGAACGTATTGACTATTGCACATATCACTCCATGTGAATCTCTGTATATCATATATGAAGACAAATGGACTACCAAATGAAAGATAAACATCCACTTTCATCCGTTGACATGTGGTTTGTCAGTATCTTGAGTTTTTGTGAAATAAGAGTTCTAAAATGACAATGACCCTATTGTTATAGCGAGACTCCAAAAATGAGTCACACAAATCATAAAAAAATTCTATATAAGCTGCTAAAAATATTTTTGTGGCAGTATTATAATTATTACCTATTTTGATGTGAAACAGATGTTTATTAGCTACAGTTTGATAAAAAAATTATGTTCATATATTATATAGAAATGTAGTTATAGTGTTGGCAACATGACAATCCAAAACAGCCGAATAAGTACGGCTGGTCATTTGCATGATTAAACAGACGTGAAAACACTCTATCTAATACAATTTCATCCGACATCTTGGACCCACATAAGCAGCTATATATTTTAAAACTTATTTTATTGTGTACAGAAGAGTAAAATATGGATAACTCGAATTAAGTCGGCCATTTTGAATTTCCAGTTGGCCGATAAAAAAATTCCCATTTTTACTAAATTATTACTAATAGTTATAATTTTATATGTAGAAACTAACTTTTACAAATTTAGATTTTTCATTTCGTTAGAGTGGGAGTATTTTGGTACAATTACATATGCTTCAATAAAAAGATATATTTGCACCAAAATAGCACAAGATTGGTATTAAATGAAAGGTATTGATCTCCTGTTCTATTTGCAATTGATCAGTTCAGTGCTACACAACTCTACTCATAACCGTTACTTTCAGAATCAAGGACACGAGCACATTTATCTGGTTTAGCTGAACACTTGCAGGCAACCACACAGTTCACGCCAGCAGCAGCAGCAGCAGCAGCAGCAGCAGCAGCAGCAGCAGCAGCAGCAGCAGCAGCAGCAGCAGCAGCAGCAGCAGCAGCAGCAGCAGCAGCAGCAGCAGCAGCAGCAGCAGCAGCAGCAGCAGCAGCAGCAGCAGCAGCAGCAGCAGCAGCAGCAGCAGCAGCAGCAGCAGCAGCAGCACATGAGCATCTCTTTGTGCGTTTGCTCTTGACACGTGTACAGTATTGCTTCCCAGTCGCTGCTGGAGGTCCGGATGGCTTGTCCATCATGATTGGAACCAGTTTTTCACCACAAACCTCTCTCCCAAATGATGTAGGAGCGGATATTGTGATTTAGCTGAGCAGTTTTGCAAAAGAGCCGCATATGGTAGTGAAATGCATCTTCCGTTGGAGGAAGGCGCCCGAGGCCCCCCTTTGTCGTACTGAATGCACGGGCTCTGGCTTCATCCAGATTGCCGTCAGTGTTTCCATATAGCTTCAGGTGGAAGAGACGAGCTGATTGTTTGACTTCATCAGACAAGGATACATCAGTGTCTCCATACGTGGCCAGTGCAGTTATGTCTTGTGCAGCAGACAAACAAACTACCCTATGCGCCTTTCTGTTTCCGCGTCGAAAGGGGGTAACTCACAGTGCCACACCCACTCATAACGTGACCACACAGAAAAGCTGATGTAGCTGAAGACACAGACAGATGATTTTTTTTCAGCCAGCTGTCTCGCAATCCGGTGACAGGGTATATATGTCGCCCCTTTTTGTACCCAAAATTCTTCCAGACCAGGTTCCCCCTGCCATCAACCCCCAAAGGGTGAGAAAATGTACATTTATTTATGGGAATTGCGCCAAGGTTAAAAACACTATTTCTTTGGGGTTTCTTACGTACGGAATGACCAATGCCAGCAATTTTAGGCGGGGATTCCCCCTGCCAGCAACCCCCAAAAGGTGAGAAAAGGGGAATTTATTTAATAGAATGACGTCGAATTAATGCATTGGCCCGAGAAAAAAAAATGGTGTCAAATGTTTACTTGGAGTTCCCTGAGTATGGAATGACCAATGCCAGCAATTTTAAGATACCAGCAACCCCCAAAGGGTGAGAAAAGGGTCACTTATTTAATGGAATGACGTTTATTTAATGGAATGATGCGAAGAATATAAAATGGTGTCAAATACTTCCTTGGAGTTCTCCGAGTAGGGAATTACCAATGCCAGCAATTTTAGGTGGGGCTTTCCGCCTGCCAGCAACACCCAAAAGGTGAGAACATGGGGGCATTTATTCATGGGAATGACGCCAAGGCTTAAAACAGTATCAAATCTTCCCTTAGGGTCCCCTGGGTACGACAGGACCAGTGCCCACAATTTTAGGCGGGGCATCCCCTGCCAGCAACCCCAATGGGTTAGACAAGGGGCATTAATTTAATGGAATGACGCGATGGATAAAAACAGTGATTGATCGCGGCATCCTCTTGCATGAAACCGTGCTGCAAGTCAATAGCAAAACAACATGTGCAGTCACGGCCAGGGATCGTTTGGTGAAGATGTGTTCCAGAAGTTGTGTTCCAGGCGCCAAAGTAGACGGTCGGCAGCCATGTCCTCCCAAGTGTTGATATTAATATGACCCTTCTTCGTGTAATGTTTGGCAGTGTCTTTAAATCTTTTTCTCTGCCCACCACGGGTTCTCAAATCCATGAGTCAGCTGGTAGAATAGTACCTGTCGGGGAAGGCGGGAGTCTGGCATTCTGACACAGTGGCCAGTCCAGCGGAGCTGATTTTGCCAGATCATTGCCTCGATGCTGGTTGTATTGGCTTCAGTGAGGACGCTGGTTGTATTGGCTTCAGTGAGGACGCTGGTTGTATTGGCTTCAGTGAGGACGCTGGTTGTATTGGCTTCAGTGAGGACGCTGGTTGTATTGGCTTCAGTGAGGACGCTGGCGTTGGTGCGACGGTCTTCCCACCGGATGGGAAGTATCTTTCTGAGGCAACGTTGATGGAATGTCTCCAGGGTCTTTAGGTGACATCGGTAAGTAACCCAAGCCTCACTCCCGTATAGTAGAGTGGTAATACAAACTGCTTTGTAGACCATCACCTTCGTCTCTTTCCTGAGGTTGTGATCATCAAAGATTCGGGGGCGCAGTTTCCTGAAGGACGTGCTGGCACAGCAGATACGGTGCTGAATTTATGCCTCGATGGTGGCTTTCTGGGACAGGTGACTCCCTAAGTACTATAACACATCCTTGCTTGACCCATGTTCAACAACTTCTAGGATTCCTCCAGATACTTTGATTTCGGGAGGTCCTGCATTGATGCCTGGAATAGGTTGATGGATAACCTTGGTTTTTCTGATGTTGATGGAAAGTCCTAGACTTTGGTAGGCTTCCGTAAAGAGGTCTAGGCTAGTCTGAAGTTATTCTGCAGAGTGGGCAAGGATGACATAGTCATTAGCATACTGAAGGTCTATGACAACAGTCCTCATCACTTTTGTCTAGGCCTTGAGACGACTCATGTTAAATAGCCTCCCATCAAGCCGGTAGTCAAGTTCAACGCCATGGGGAAGACGGGCTAGAATGAGAAAAAGGATGGCGCATAGGTAGACAGTGAAAAGGGTCGGTGCTATAGCATATCCTTGCTTGATCCCTGTTCGGATGGTGAAAAGCTCCGTTTGAGTCCCATTGAAGAAGACGGTTGCAGTCATTTTGTCATGAAGAAGTCTCAGGATGGTGATAAAGTTGGCAGGGCACCAAACCTGGACAAGACTTTCCAAAGAGCTTCACGATTGATGGAGTCGAAGGCATTGGTCAAGGCAATGAAGGCCATGAATAGTTCGGGGTCTTGTTCCCGACATTTCTCCTGAATTTGTCGGGCCTCAAAGATCATATTGACGGTTCCTCGAGATGGTCTAAAGCCACACTGAGTTTCAGGGAGTATCTCTTCGATCAGCGGGCGCAGGCGATTCAGGAGAACTCGGGCGAGTATCTTCCAAGCATTGGAATGCCTCGGTAGTTCCCACAGTCTGATTTATCTCCCTTTTTGTAGATGTGAAGATGCTAGTATTTCTGAGGTCTGATGAAATTTCGTTGTCATGCCATATCTTGTTAAGTTTATAAAGTTTGTTTGCGAACTCTGGAAGAGACTGATCCGACTGGTAAGGCGAGTACCACCGACTACGGATGGAACGAGACTGAAAACTGCAGTGCACTCCTGGAGTCCCTCACAGCCACTGCTACGGACGATGGAGATAGCGTGGGAGCGACGTCAGCTGACGATGACTCAGGCAATGCAAGTAGCGAGGACAGCGACGACATCTAATGCATTCATTAGAACAATAAGTGTAATAATAATGCCATTTTCCTTATGAATAAATAATTGGACAATGAACAATGACTGTACACGTCGAGTTCCTTTTTTAGTTATACAGAAACCGAGTGTTTCATTGGAAAGCCTTTTAGCAAGATCACTTTGTACTGTGATCTAGTATAGTAGTGTCGACGCTGTGTTGTTCGAATTCATGGATTTGTGCGTTTGTTATGACTTGGTAGTATTAAAACATTTGTCAAAACCAAACAACGTTGTGTTTCTGTAGACTCTTCTCATCGAGATCATCATTGGTAGATCAATTTATGTACCCACGATGATTACAATGGAAGTAATAACCATTGGGACTGGGGGGGTTTAATGTTGTTGGTGGGGATAAAGCCTACATAAAATTCCTGCATTGGCCATTCCGTACTCTGGGAACCCAAATGGAAGATGTGACCCTGTTGTTTACCCTTGGTGCCATTCCTTTAAAAATTATCCCTTTCTCACTCTCTGGGGGTTGCTGGAAGACCCCACCAAAAATAGGTTGCTTTGGTCATTCCGTACACAGGGAACCCCAAGGGAAGATATTTGACACTGCTTTTAGCGTCGGTGTCATTCCCGTAGATAAATTCCCCCTTTTTCGCCCCATTTGGGGGATGCTGGCAGGGGAAATCCCCCATCTAAAATTCCTTGCAATGGTCATTCTAAACCCAGGGAACCCCAATGGAACATTTGGCACTGTTGTTCCCATTCCCATAAATAAATGCACTTTTTTGCCCCCTTCGATGGTTGACTTCGGGGGGGAAATTCCCGCCCCAGACCCGGAAGCAACGCATTTTTGAGATGTCGGGGTTAGTTCCTTCAGTCCATTAGGTTAAACCTTTTGGCGTCGTTTACATAAATAAAAGCTCTGGCTCCCGGTCTAACACCCGCCCCTACATCATTTGGGAGAGAGATTTGTGCTGAAAAACTGGTTCCAATCATGATGGACAAGCCATCCAGACCTCCAGCAGCGACTGGGAAGCAATACTGTACATGTGTCAAGAGCAAACGCACAAAGAGATGCTCATGTGCTGCTGCTGGCGTGAACTGTGTGGTTGCCTGCAAATGTTCACCAGACAAATGTGCTCGTGTCCTTGATTCTGAAATTGACGATGATAAGTAGAGTTGTGTAGCACTGATCAATTGCAGATAGACCAGGAGATCAATACATTTAATTTAATACCAATCTTGTGCTATTTGGGTGCAAATGGATCTTTTTATTGAAGCATATGTAATTGTACCAAAATAGTCCCACTCTAATGAAATGGTAATTCGGAATTTTTTTCAAGTTCGTTTCTACATATAATATTATAACTATTAGTAATAGTTTAGGAAAAATGAGAATTTCTTTATCGGCCATCTGGAAATTCAAAATGGCTGACTTAATTCGAGTTTTCCATATTTTACTCTTCTGTGCACAATAAAATAAGCTTTAAAATATATAACTGCTTATTTGGGTCCAAAATGTAGGATGAAATTGTATTTTAGAGATAGTGTTTTCACGTCTATTTAATCATGCAAATGACCAACCGTACTTATTCGGCTGTTTTGGGTTGTCATGTTGCCAACACTATAACTACATTTGTATATAATATAAGGACATAAATTTGGTATCAAACATCTGTTTCACGTCGAAATAGGTAATAATTATAATACTGCCATAAAAATATTTTTTACCAGCTTATATAAAATTATGTTATTATTTGTGCGACTCATTTTTGGAGTAACAATATGGTCATTTTCATTATAGAACTTTTATTTCACAAGTACTCAGGACATACTGACAAACCACATGTCAACAGACGCAGTGGATGTTTAGCTTTCATTTGGTAGTCCATTTGTCTACATATATATATATATATTAAATACAGATATTTCCATGGTGTAATATGTGCAATAGTCAATACGTTCCCTGACGCAAGTCGCGGAAATTGTCAATTTAGGGTACCTTTCTTAAAATAAAATTTTCGTTGGTTTCGCTACATATATATGGCAGAACACGCCCGGTGATTATTCACCAACCTAATAAAAAATAAGGTCTGCTTTCCACACTAAACCATGTCCACTCCATTCCCCAAACCTGGCTCTGGATCCCCGTCTGTCTATATATAGCGTAAAACCAGCATATTTTAATTAATCGCCAAATCGTGTATTTTCGGAACAATCATGATAGTAAGACGTTTTGTATGGCTATTATTGGCAGTAGTGATTGACGATGTGGTCAGACCGTCGTGAACGCATTCGGACCTTCGGCGTGTATTGGGTTCGTCATTTTTGCATCTGGTGACCGTAGTGTCCATGCAGAGTTCTGGCGCGGTTGGTGGTGGTCAACTGGCGTCGAGTTACGTCGAATCTGAGAGGTTCGGTGTTTTTGGTGTCGGTTGATCCCAACTCTCACGTCCATCTCTTTCTATGGGCGCTACTTTCCCCTATATTCCTCCTTGGAATAAACCAGTGCAAGTGCGGCTGTCCCAAGGGTTCGTGCGTTGCATCCGCAGCTAGTCCCAGTTAGTTTGTGGATGTATTTGTGTGTTTTCTTATCGTTAGTCGCCTGTAACAGGCGCTGCAAGTGACGCTGCGATCGAGGCCGACGCCGAGATATTTCGTCGCAGGGTCTTGGGCGATGGTCTTGCCACAGAGCTCGATGCAAAGGGTCGATCTTGCTTCAGCATTTGTGGAGATGGAAACCTGACGCTACGATCTTTGTTCAGTTCGGTTTTAGCCGCCAGTAGTAGTAGTCTTCCATTTCGGGCAGCAAATGCCAAGTCGTCTGCGTAGCTGAACTTGCGGCTGCTTGTTGCCGGCGTGGGTGCAATAAGCCGTTTTTGGTATTATGTCGGGGTGACGAGCTTGAGGAACAAGTCACGGCCCCATACCGTGTTATACGCTGATGTAAGGTAGCTGATGTCTTCTTTCTTCGCTGGAAGCTAGCTTCAATATGCATGGTAACATGACAACACTCGGTCGGCGACGCTTCCATTCGGGTGGAAGTCTCCATGTTCTAGTACGATAACGACGATTTGGGATAGCTGGGGTAGTGACACGCCCTCCGCTTATAGGTTGTGCAACGAAGCCATATTGGCGTGTAGATTCTCGGGTCTTCAGCGGATTTATCTGGCTTGAGGAGGGCAATTACATTGGCTTTCCTCATATCCTCGACAGATCTTCGTGAAAAGCCTGGCAAGCCATGCTCTTCCTTTGCCACCAAGATGTTTTTTTAGGAATTCAGGGTTGATACCGTCAATTTCTGCGGCCTTGTCGGCTTTAGTTGTTGCTAATGCGGTCTTGAAGAGGGTGGACAAGAAAATCTAGTAAATTAATATGTTGGCAAAAATATGTAAAACAAACCTAATCAATTTCCCTCTCACTAAAAATAAAGTATACATGAAAAATTATTTATTATTATTTAGTCCCATGACTAAACATTGGATCGATCAATGGTATACTTTTAATACATGATGTGTACATATGCATAAAACAAGTTAGAATAACATATATACATATATATATATATATATATATATAGAATAACATATATATATATATAATTATATATATATATATATATGTTATTCTAACTTGTTTTACATGTACTTTTAAGGCACGACATGTGACCAACTAACAAAGCACATGAACGTCACCAAATTAGATTCACAGAAACGTTACAACGGAAGTCTCCAAGATGCGACACGCACGTTACAGTTCCAATTTAGAGTAAATGGCGACATCACAAGCACGGTTGATGACGTACTTTCGATTGTTTGCAGACCAAAGCCAGCATAGCCCGATTGACAGTAGGGTTCTTCCGACTCGAACGACAGTGGCGTGACAACAATGGCAACAGTGGTTGACGACGGCACGTGAGCAGAAACCGCAGCGATCACCGTGTGTAGAATTGGACATTTTTCTTTCACCCAAACAGGAGAACAATCCTGCCGGCGGAGACAGACTATCAGGATTTCCAATTAGAATAGGAACTGTCGGCGTCAGCAGCCGCCCCAAGTTAGTCGAGCCACGTGATCCGTTTTCCTCTTTGTTGGTTTGATGAACCCGAGAAACTGCAACTCAGACACCGCGCGGATGAAGCGCGCCCTGGCGGACGGTCAAGGAACTACATATATATATAGTGAACTGTTTTGAGGATATTGAGACATATTTTCTGCAAGGTAGCATTAGTAAAAGCACACTGTAAAGTGGATGAGAAAGACCTCGTTCTCACAGAAGACAATAATTGAATGGAAAACATTTTCTACGGATTGTGGTAATGATTGCAGTGTATGTTTAAAAATAAAACTGACATATATTATTAGGGCAGACTACACATCAATGAATTTTTTTTTTAATTCTCGATAAGCCAATGGTTAACAACTGAGTTGCATGAAGTCAAAGGATACTGTAATACTGTGTCCGGGGTCGTCCGTTTGCAGCCACGATCTTCTTCGTCCTTGTCACTATTCAATATCATGATAAATGCCTGAAGCCGAACGGATTACAGTATCAGAATAAAATACATTAACAGTAATACCGGTACACAGTGTATTGTGTTCTGCGTTATTACCGTTAAACGATCAGCGAGTTTATTCATTATGATTGAAACTTCAACGTTTCCTTTTCATCCATAGTTTCCACAAAATGACTTTAAAAAAATATGTACAAATGCTAGACGTGTGAGTATTATTACAATAAAAAAGCCACAGAGGGAGTGGGAGTAATTTTTCTAAAGGTGGGTTTGCATTGTAATTTGAAAACCCACCACCCCTACGGGAATTTGATACATTGTGGCACCCCCTCCACTCTAATAGTTTTAGCTATACCTATCCACATGTATGTGATTTGAAAATCAACAAGGTCATTTGATTATGATTCTTCTTTCACGCCCCATGCAGTATGTCCTGGACAAGTGCTACAGGAAATACAGTGAAACAATTGTTAATCAATAGATATTTGTTGATTCTGTTTTTAATCATATTCACAGCTGTTAATATATATATATATATATATATATATATATATATATTATATATATTTATGGTCAAAGACCAATATATCAAACACAATACTAGAAGCTCGCCAAAACAAAATAATCAATTTCTCCAAATAAGACATTTATCAAACACTTTTGGAAACAGTTTCTCCCCAACTACAATAAAAGATTGAAAATCTCTACAGCATTATTTCGGGTAATTCAATAGATCCATTCCAGAGTTGTTTATTTCAAAATCTAATACCAACTACGCCGCCATGCAGTGGCGTGATGCGTCCAAAGGACATTACTCTGCCAGTCAAAATACAGACAGAAAAATATCAGGGGCGCCGGGTCAAATAATTAAGATTATCTGATTGGATATGAGATAAAGAAAGGTGGGTGTAGAAAGGGGGCATCTCCCTTCAAAATGTTTAATGTTATTCTCAAGGGGATATTTTATGATTTCTGTAATCATTTCTTATATAGAAAAGATGGATTTTTGGAAAAAAAGGAAATAACTTAAGGAAGTAGAAGAGATTGAAAAAAATTGGCAGAAAGAAGCGAGATCTCGTTCCCAAAAGCTGGGGACTTGGCACGTCTGTAGAGGTGGAGGGAGAGGGGGTTGGGTCAAGGAGGCATTGTTCACATCCTCGGTAGAGCTGTTGCCTTGGATAGTAACTGTGTCAAAATTACAAACATTAACAATAAACATACAATTAAGATGACACAAACATATGCAGGCACACTATCCATGTACAAACCCATGTAAGCAGATGTTTTGAGATGCATAAAAGTACAGGATGCTTATTTGTAAAAAAAATTTCCTTATGTCAATACATGTCCACTAACACCTGCTGGCTCAGTTATCATAATAACATGATCACATTTATGAAAATGTGTCACCTAATATTTATGTAAACACAAAATTTTCTGAAACATCACAACAGATATTAATCCTGCCTTTTTCATTCAAAATTGTCCTCATGCGAGCTAGTTGGCAGAATTGACTGAGACGCATCACGGATACTTCTGTCGTGACTTGTGGTTGAGAAATGGAGTCCACAGTAGGTAACACATTTACCCCGTGTGGAATCTTTTACTTCCCCTTGCATAGACACCAGTTAGAAGGGACCAACGGCTTTTAATATCTCTTCTGAAAGACAAAGTGGGGTGAACGAAGTTGGCTAATCTTCAAAGCAGCAACACCGACCTCTTGATTGACAGTATGGCACCTTATCCACCAAGATAAAGATAGAGCTTTCTCAATTGCTGCAGCAACTTTGTGGAACTCATTACCTGTCAGTGTTAAATCATGTGAAGATTTGGAAAAGATTAAGATTTGCCTAAGACTTTGGTATTGGTGCACTGCTGAGCTCGGCTTTCTGAGGATTTTGGCGCTATGGAAGTCTTCGTTATTGTATTGTATTGTAAGATGCTGCTGACTTCAATACTGACTGACATAATATGTGAGTGCTAACCTGCAGCCAGTCATACAAGTTAATGAGTCGACCACACTCGAGGTGTAGTTTGTAGATAAGACAGATGTCAGGGAGCTTGGCAGACACTGTTCCGCCATCCACGTTCAAGTCTTTGTTCTGCAAAATTACAATGCAATGCAATACTACTAATGCAATATCTATATTACATATGTATGACATTGATACGCATAATTAAATTACATAATATCACCCAACATTTATTATACTGATGAAATTCCAACAAATGCCCTCACCGCCATATTCTAAAACCATTGTTCCGTTGATTAGTCATCCAGAATTTGCACAAATGAGCTAGCATGTTGTAGTACAGAGCATCACATTTTCAATTACGAAAGGCTAGATCTGAATGCCCGTTGCTGCCATTTGACGCTCAAAAATAAGTTTTGCTAGAGGGTTTAATCTGTATTACACTCGCATCATATACTGTGGTGATGTCATCATCTTGCACAATTCTCTGACTTTCAAGACAGACGGCTAGCATATTAAACTAGGCTAGCGCTACCAGTGGCTATTTGGGCCATAGGCCACATGACATCAGATCTGGTTAAACAAAACTTACCCATTTAAGCCAATATGGCCACCAGCATTTTAATTGAAAAGCATGCAGAATACATGAGTGTTAATTTGGCTAAAGCAATTTGTATTTGGCCAAAAAAATGGGGGCTTTAGCCAAAATGGCTAAACAGATTACAACATTAGAGCTAGCCCAGTTAAAGGTTTTTTAGTTTTGATGAAATCATCTGACAAGCTAATAAATAATTTTTTTCGGGATCCAGTCAAAATTTGGCAGAAAAAGTGCAAAAGTGGTCCAGCTCTATATACTATGGCACAAGACTATCGACACTGGTAAGTTACCAGATATAATTATTAAAGTAAATTCTTTCAATGATTTTAAACAAAAGTATGTGCTCTTTTATTAAATACGTCTCCACGTATTAGTTAAACAATATCAACATATAGAGATTTTAACATAAACAAATTTGATTTGTTATGGATTAAATAAATTGAGGGGGAGTTTTAAGGATGGCGTTTATTGCAAATATTAAGAAGATTCACTGTAACAACCACAGACTTCTAATAATACAATCTGCTAATGCAGGTGACAATATCGCCGCAGTAAATCACAATATATATATATCTATAAATATATGTGTCAAATTAAGAGACCAGATCGTAACGAAGAAACAGGTGAGGATGAAGGTAGTGGGGAGTTGACTGCGATGGGCAGGACACCTACACAGAATGAGTGAAGAGAGCACGGCAAACAGAAGAGAGTGATACAAGGAGAAGAGGAAGACCAACAGTCAGATGGAGAGATGTTGTTAAGAGATATATTGAGAGGTGAACAGCCAAGAGTGGGAGACAATGGCAGAAGATCGCGATGGATAGTGACGACTCATTGAGAAGGTAGAAGTAAGTGATGTGGCCTCCATCCTGCAAGGGGGAAGGTGACCTTGTGGTGAAATGGCCACACCTGTTGGTGGTTACAGTTGTTTATTTGAAGTGGTTGAATGTTAGGAAGCACAGGTTATATCTCTTAAGAGTGTGTTCTGTGGATATTTGTTTATGTTTATAAGTGTATTGGTTTTAATTCCATTACCACGTAGGGATGACTTAAGTATGGTGTATGCATATGAATACGTGTCATATACATATCATGGGTTTGGCATTATATCTGGTTTGCATTGTAAAGCTCACATTCCTATTATCGTTGTCCCCAAAGTGGCTGCATGATAAGCAGTCCACTTTCCACTAATGAATGTCATCATTTTGCCTATTTCAGTTCTCCCTAACAATTACATAGGACTTGTGTTGCTTATTTCATGATTATATGTATATACATCGACTAGAATTCTTGTTCCACACCTGTAAGTAGTGGTAGGGGATGGAAAGACCACGGTGAATGGTGGCTCGCGGACATCCGTCTATGCGGTGTCTCAAATCTGTCACCTTGTCGTAATAGTACACTTCATGCAGTGGCAACTTCTGAGAACTGATCAGATACTTCCTGCAATGTAGACACATGTCTCAGTAGAACAGAACCTGATCAGTGAGGACACAAGATTTAGCCAGACAATTACGTGCTCACACTTGGATGATTTATAAAAAGATTTTGTCGCCCTGAAACTGTAATTTAAAATATACAGGAATCTGTGCCACATTAAATAACCTGAACTAAAGAGTTATAAATGTTATTTACACTCAAAAATTAACATAATAATGTTTCAGTTTGTACATGGAGAATAACAAACAAATACTATTTTGCTTTTCTTATAAAGTTGCTCCTGAAATATCCTTGTTTAATAATTTGTTTGCAACATAGATATAATTTGACAACTTAATGTTGTGCATAATAAATTTCAAAAGCAGCCTGTAAAAAGAGGGTATAACAGAAATATTGTTTTGCTCATTTCATAGAAATCATGATCACATTGGAAAGATGATATGGGACGCAAACATCACTAAACAGGAACGTATAATCCGTATCACAAATAACTTAACAAGGTAACCTGCTAAAAGTGGGAATACTGAGAGAATTTAGGGATATTTGAGAAAGATGGAAAAGCCTGTAAATAATAAAGTTGAGAACTGCACCTGAAGACTGAATCCACGTAGTCGATGGTTTCATTTCTCAGTACTTCGTACACCGTCAGCTTCTTTTTCTTCTTCTCCATACCTTGCAGTGTCTGAAGTCAGAAGTTGTGGTTCAGTTTAATAGTACAGACAAATAACACCCACACAACTTCTGACACGTAGCTAATTGGGGGTTTCATATAATTAAAATACCCCAATTCTTCAATGCTAAAATAAACGTTAAAAAATCCATCTTTAAATGTGAAAATGTATTGTTCTGTTTATTAATGCTGTAAAATGATTTATATGTATCTATGTTGTAAAACTGGCATATTTTATTTGATCGTTATAAATACTGATACATTAGAAGTGGCGCAATATCGTGTTAAAAAAATTGCGTTTTCGGCCAGACTCTATTCAGCGAGTTCACGAAGGCGCTAAAGTTGGCCAAAGGAAAATAATATTTGTCTTGATACATTTCATAACTTTCACTTTTACCTGTCTCAGAGTGTACATATCGGTCTTCTTAGGCAGTGCTGCGACCTGGGTGTCATCCTGTTCCTCGCTGAATTCCCTCGACAGTTCTGTGCAAGAAAACTAGAGTGTTAACAAGCTGTACTGGTATTGTTTTAGCATTTAATGGCGAATAAATGTCCACCAAAGACAGCAGATTATGTCACTCTGTAGAAAGAACTATTTTGTTCTGTGTGCAATGTTCTGAAAGATGTGGCATGTGAAATTGGGTTATGTGCATCAATTCCAAATCTGACATTTTCCAAAATTCATGTAAAACGCAAAAACCTGTTCTGAAGAAACAGGCTCACTCCCCAGTGAGAATGCGGTTCAACGATGGGAACCTCTTAAATCGTTTCACTGAGAATGTGTTCCGTTATGATACTGAGCATCAACTGAAGTGTCAGGTGCCAGTATTTCCAGTTTTTTTTTCACTGCTCTGTCCAAAACCGTTTGTAAATGTGTAACCTGTCATCACTGACTCGAACACAAAAACATTTTTAGCAGATTAAAGGTGATCGTTAACTAGATGAATATGAAGGTTTAGTCTTGTTACAACGAACATGTACCTTCAATGTTCTCAAACTTGGCCTGCGACTGAGAGAGGTGTTCAGCCACAAGTTTCAGCTCTGATAGTTGCTCTCCTTCGAGTAGCTGCGTACACTGCTTCAGTATACCAAGTAGTTCATCTCGGGACAAAGTTCTTCAATGAAATGAGCGAAAAAAATCGAATTGAAGAGGGACCTTTAAAATTCCAAATATCATATCTAATTACATTACAAGTACAATAGCAGTTATGGAAAATATGTTGAAAGGAACTGTACATGTTAAGGAAAGGCAAGCATGTGATATTGTTAACAATCTGGCCCAACTGTCTGTTCATTGTTATTATTATGTTATATCAGTAATAAGTATTTTAACAATTAGTGCTTTGTTTGAAAAGTTGTTTTAAACACTATTTATAATTATCTGTGAGAATAAAACTCGTCATTATAATTTTTGAACATATCAACTAGTTGGCAAAACAATGACGTGGTTCTAACATGTCTGCAACATATATAAACTGTTAAAAAATGTCGCATTTTCACAGAATAAGAAAATTCTGTTCGATTAATGGACGTTAGATAGATAGATAACAATAGATAAATACTTAGAAATTATATATGTAAAATTCCTAAACAACCTTGAACATATCTAATCTAAACTAATCTATTCTATCTAAACTAATAAACATTTCACAAAACTACTAACCTGACAAGGTTGATTGCTTCTTGGTAGGCCGGCAGTTGGTTCACGCTGCTCGCAAGAGCGGTGGCGTACAGCTCTCGCAGCTACAATAGAAAATGCATAAATAATGTTCCCTCGTTATGTTTTTTCTGTCTTGAAGCAAAAACATTAAAAAAGTGTTAATATTAATAGAAGCATTTCATTTCATTTTAGCACCGTAAATGTAATGCTACTACTTGTTAGATACAGAGTTGTATATACTGGACTCCTCAAATTAACCTCAATCATAAAGTATGCACATTTCAATAGATTTGATGCTAGACAAATCCAAAAATAAATATTCAATGAAATGCATTTACCTGGATACTGACTGGTGCCTATTTAGTCCTTCTTGAAATATGTAACACATCACAAAATGTAAGCAATAATAAATGTTGGGTCAATATTTAACATCCCTACCCGCGCACCAGTCAACATAAAATGATTCCATTAAATTAATAACGGCCCACAACCGCTCTGAGGATCAATTATTTTGCTATAGTACCAACCTGTTTGCCGAGAGGATAGCCGGGTAATCTGCAGGTGAATGCATGCAGACAACGCAGCACAGGGAAGTAGCATTTGTGGTAATGATCCAGCTGTGTAAGCAGTCGCGCAAACACCTCCTATAGACAGCAGTTGTAGGAAGGAACATGAATCAGTTACATCTGTCACACAAACAGAAGCCAACTCTTTGCGGTTTAACCATAACTCTTACAGACTTTCCTAAATTTGATGGTTTTACAGCATAGGAGACATTCATTACAGTTTTGTGCATTTTGAACTTTTGGTATTACAAAATACAGCCAGCGTTTGTCAAACTCGAAAGGCGTGTGATTAGCATATTGAAAGAGTGATTCTCAATATTGTTTTATCTGTGTGCAGTCAGTTGCGCCAAGGCCTCACACGATCCAATTGATACATCCCAGTTTGCATAACAAGCTCTTTTTGAGTAAACCAAAGAATGTAGACGGTCATACAGGTTTGTTTGCGGGTTTATAGATTTCTGTTATCAGTCTGTGCCTAACAGTGACGTTTACAAGCTCGTGTGTCATACCTTGGTGTGTTTACTGTCCTCCAGGAGAGCGATCTGCTCTTCCGGTGTCTTGCTCTCCACGTACCTGCATGCACACAAACAGGCATCAAAGCCTCAAAGACAGCAACAGAAACATGCATGAAAGCCACAAGGAGAGCATCACTCAAGGAATAGATTAGCTATAAGCCTCAAAGACAGCAACAGAAACATGCATGAGAGCCACAAGGAGAGCATCACTCAAGGAATAGATTAGCTATAAGCCTCAAAGACAGCAACAGAAACATGCATGAGAGCCACAAGAAGAGCACCACTCAAGGAATAGATTAGCTATAAGCCTCAAAGACAGCAACAGAAACATGCATGAGAGCCACAAGGAGAGCACCACTCAAGGAATAGATTAGCTATAAGCCTCAAAGACAGCAACAGAAACATGCATGAGAGCCACAAGGAGAGCATCACTCAAGGAATAGATTAGCTATAAGCCTCAAAGACAGCAACAGAAACATGCATGAGAGCCACAAGGAGAGCACCACTCAAGGAATAGATTAGCTATAAGCCTCAAAGACAGCAACAGAAACATGCATGAAAGCCACAAGGAGAGCACCACTCAAGGAATAGATTAGCTATAAGCCTCAAAGACAGCAACAGAAACATGCATGAAAGCCACAAGGAGAGCACCACTCAAGGAATAGATTAGCTATAAGCCTCAAAGACAGCAACAGAAACATGCATGAAAGCCACAAGGAGAGCATCACTTAAGGAATAGATTAGCTATAAACAGTAGGGATATGTGAATGAATAGTCTTCATGCAATAATTCCAGCAAGGCCAAGTGCTTCCCAGAAAAGTCGATATGGTATGGTAATGAACAGGTCTGCCAGGTGGTAACGCATTCTGACTGGTCCTACGGATGGGATACTGTGCTATGTAAGACTGCACCTTTTTTCAAAAAGGGAATTCGCTAACTTAATAAAACTCCTAAATGACAAATTAGTTTACTGCTTTTTTATGAGTCTCCCAGCTCCCCTAAGTAGACCCTACAGCCTTACAATCCACCCTTTTAATCTCACATTCAAATTAAAGCTTAAATACACAGCATAAAATGGCATGTTTAATGAGATCTTTAGAAATTATTTTCAGCTATCAATTGGTATACCTGCGAAAGGAGAGGCAGGATCGAACCTGATCGAGTTGATCATCTTCGAGAGCCTCGTTCTGGTCCAGCGCGTAGAAGAGACTTTGACAAAGGATGCTGCTTGGATTTGTGTAGAAATGGTCTAGCAGGGCAAACTGGGGTAAAGAGCAGAACTAAATAAGAGCGACTCGCTGGGAATATGATGACAAACAAGTAGCGCTATATATTTTATCACTTTGGCACATGCTTTTATTATTAAGGAAGAATGTGTAAAATTTGTAATTTTAATAAAGGTCGGAATTTCTCAATTCAAGATCAGACATAACATTGAATTGAAAAAACATGTGAATCCATCAAAATAATAGGTTAACTTATAAGCATACATTTTTTTTTAATAGTAGTAGGATGTTACAAGCAAAAATGAATAAGTGTCTTAGTTGTGTATTGATCTGAGATTTCCATAATAATTAAGGTTTTATATGGTTCAAAATGCACACTCACCTGAAGATTATGAAGAAAGTTGACAACAGAGAGGTCATGGTAGAGAAATAAGTCAAGGAGTAGGCTAAACACCTTGGACCCCAGTTTGAAGGGTAGCTCAGATGTCATGACGATCTGCACACAAACATTACCAAGATTCTGATCCCTGCTAGATAACACTGTCTTTACACTGGTTTGGTCTAATTACATTTTGACTAACAACACAGGTAGGTTTGAATGAACATCGCAAAAATTCAACCCAATTAATTGGACAACATTGAAAGGGTTGTTGTTTGTTGACTATACTATATTCTAAATAATACATTAATTCAAGCTTGCATCAATATATAGCATGTTAAATATACCAAATATATCTGATAATACTGTCGCTTTACACATCGTGATTTATAAAATAACAAATTATCAGCACAGCAAAATGAAATACCAACTGAGAAGTATTTCTTGTTCACGGTATTTGGTAAGCCTGCGCAAGATGGTATAAGCTAAAGTATAGAAAATGCATAGTTACTTGATTAATGACTTCTGTGAGATATTCTGTAGACGGTGGCGCTTGGAACTTCTCCATACACAGACATGCGGAGGTCGAGTTGGACAGCAAAGTATGCACCGAAGAGATACAGGTTGCGATGCCAAACACCAGTACAATCGGCAGCTCATTCAGATGGTTGCTGACAAGGGGCAGACACGTATATTGTCCACCACAAAAACAATACTGTTGCAACAAACAGTGCCTCAAAAATTTGCATTACAATTACTAAATTGTCCCCCAGGGATACAACATTGGTCTCCCCAGCGCTCTAAGATGAAGGCCAACTTCGAACAGCTGTGTCAGATCACAAAAATACGAGAAAAGAATGGAGAGAATTACATCAAAAAAACACTGTAAGCGGGCGTAAGAGTCAACTGCTCATGCACACTGTCACGACTTCAAGATTCAAGACAGAATTCAAGAATGAATCGGACACTTTTAATGAATAATAATAAATAGAATCATCCCCCATGTTAAACTTTGTGCATCTGTCAAGAAGCACCCACATTATACATCTGTCCAGACGCACCCACATTACACATGTGAATTAAGCCACCAAGAAATTATCAGCTACACCAGTGGGTATAATAGGGGGACATAATATTTTGTTTTTAATACAATATTTAATTGTTTCTAACACATGCTTGCATGCACACAAATTTTAGCTCATATGCACGCACGCACGCACATATACATAAAAGCTTAATATTCGTTCATGCACATTCTGCAAATAAAATTATTTAATCAAAACATTTGTTTTTAATCTGGTTCGTCTATTCCTTTTAGGTCAAGCGAAACCTTAGTTCCATATGGCAAACCTTAACAAAGGTTGATACAGTCGTGTCTTGTCTATCCACACACTGGTTAACAAAGGTATTGGCTGATTAATATTTGTAACGTTTAACATTTCTATTTCTTTATTAATTTATTAATCTCCAATAACTGACCTGACAGGACTTTGAACTAAGAACAAAGTGGCTGTGATGTAAAGGCATTGAAATGTAATCACCAAGACAGTTAATTGTCTGATTTGGCATGTATAATGCTTAAAGTTTTTAGTGATTTAAAATAAACTGGTTAAGTGTTATCCAGTCAGATGCTTCCCAAAAAACGTGTGCGGAAATATGAAAATATGGATTAACGATGTATCGAAATTGATCCTACATAAAGGCATGCAGATTACTAAAAAACTTAAAAACGAGTTGCTCTGGACTGGACACGTCTACTTAAACTAACCTGCAGATGGCAATGAAATCCTGTAAGATACTTGATGCAAAACACTCCAGGTCTTCCAGAATGATAACCACTGGAAGACAGGACTTCCGTTGACTAGGTTTCTTCGTGGGAGAGCCATCAGCTGCTCTTTTCTTTGGTGTTTTAGTTGGTGACGTTCTCTTCTGTGGTGACTGGTGCCTCTGAAAGGAAGACCAATTCAAACTGCATACTCTAAAATTGTTTTCTTTTCTACCCTAAAAATCCATTATCACTATACATTCTGAAAAAACCATCCACCTAACCCATGTTGAACAATTTTATTTATATTTAATTTTTTTATTTACGCAAACCTTACATATATTCAATGTTGACTCTAATTAAATCAAATATAAATATAATTAAACATGAACTAATTCCAAACAAACAGTCTTAAAGTAGCTGGGGGAGGCTATTATATGCTTGTCTTGAATAGAGTAGTTTCAGTAGACATTTTTAAGATAAATTAACCATTTCTTCACAGATTGTAGTTGAAATACTATATATTTCAGATTAATAAAATATTACATTTTAAAACATTTTCGAAAATGTGAAAAAATAGCCACAAAATGCAAAATTTTATCATTATGAGAAAATTCCCAAAGAAATAAATGACATACATATAAGTATGAAAATGTCACAGATAACTCTATGGAAATTTTTTACATAAATGAATTACGTGTGCCATGAATAAGTTTGCAAAAAGTTGAATGACAGCCTAAAGTGGCAGTGTTATTTTTGACACAAACCCTTCACCAATCGCAATTCAAATTCGTGTAATTTTGCCTACATTTAAGATGTGTCCATATTATGTCAAATTGCAGCTTGGTAAATGTTGTAGTTTTTTTAAATAAACAAATTAAGCACTTCCTGGTTGTTAGTGATAACAGAAATGTCAATAGATACGCGTATCATTTTGACTGGCCCGTTATCCGCAGGGTCACCAGGTCACATCTACGTGCCAGTTTCTGTTATAGCTTATAGCAAAGGCACAATAAACTATGTTAGCGCTGATATTTGCTAGTTTAAGGACATGATTTAGTTAGGTAGATATAGTACTGATGTGAACTGGAATCAGAGTAACCAGACGGTCTGTTCTGCATTCACAGCGAATGAATAAAGCTGGTTCGAAGATCGAAGCACATGCGATCGTTACTATGGAAACATCGTCAGCGTTTCTAAGAAGTCAGGGGGATTTTAAAAAGGAATTTTTTTAAAGGATGTATTGGCAAAATACGACGTTAGTGCCGGGTGATTATTTGTGGTGTCAAGTTTAAGTTGAATATTTCCTAGCATGTTGTGAGGAAAAAAAATAAATAAATAAACTAACATTAGCTGCCCCAGCTACCTTTATGCCTTATCATTATTAAACTTATTGCTACATAAGAATAAAGTGTGGGAAACACAGGAATTCTCCGTCAACAGACCAGTAACTAGTGCAGCTGTTGGTATTTCGGGGAGCTGTTAGCCGCCACAGCAACCTTAAGTACAAATACAGTCTTAAAACTCCCTCAAATCATTTACCCCATCATGCATCATAAAAAATATGAATTATTTTTATTAGCGTTCATGACACAACTGTCACAAGAAACAAACCTTTGAGACGTGCGCATACCAAGACGTAAGCACCGACATTGTACAGCTGATATGCCTCGTGTTGACGTATGCTACGTCATCATCACCATCGTCGTCATCTAACTGGAACAAAAACAACATTCCAGCATATTCTGCTGTTACAACAAACAATTATAATAACGTCACTACATGTCACTTTATTTCTGTTAATAAAGTATTTTATGCAATCAACAACGCAAGCCAGATGTAAAGATATGAAAAGGCCAAATTAACAATAAACCATCCCAACGTCGAGGATGGAAGGGAAGTCATCTTCCACTCCGCACCAAAACCCTACGTGAACGGGCAGATAGCCAAATGAAAAACCCAAAGTCCACTGGGAAAGCGTTACATTAATGTAACCGTATGCAGGAGAAAATGGGGAGGAGGGTGGGTCGAAAACTTGTTAGAAGCGAGAAAGCAGGTCTACTCCGCATGTATCGAACATTCGGAGTGAAGCTGCTTAATGTTTGAGCTATTCCCTTTCTGAATGCAGTGAAGCCACACAAACTTGTCTTCCAGAGGAAGTATCTTTTCAACTCAGAAGCCCTGAGTTAAAGTCCACTTATAGCTTGTGCTAGTTGTTACCAATTCAGGATGTTGACTCTGTTGTTTAATACTGTACCAGTTTGTATTCTGGTTAGAGACCCTTAGAGTACACAGAGCCATGGACAGGTGCTAATCCACCCTATAGGCAAACAATAATTAGCACTGCTACAGCCACAGACACACAGCATGCTTTCCTTTCTAAGACAGATTATGCAACTACAGGGGGTGAGGCCTTGTGGACATTGTCTAATGTTATTATATAAGCAAAAATCATGTACCCTCTGTTAAGACAAGAACCCAAATCGATTTGAATAGAACAAGTTTGAAAGAGTTTACAAATGTAAACATCTATACACCAGATTTAAAAAAAATAAAATAAATAAAAAAATCTTATAATTTTTTTTTTAAATCATGATTTTTTCAACCCTGATGTCAAGGAATATGTGCTAATTGGGGCATGTACACTTATTAGGTTGAATGCAGTATATATATATATATATATATATATATATATATATATGTATATATATATATGTATATGTATATATATATATATATATATATATATATATATATATATATATATATATATATATATATATATATATATATATATATATATACTGTATTTAACCTATTAAGAGTACATGCCCCAATTAACACACACCTCCTTTTTAATCAGCAGGATTCATAATTATTTTAATATGACTAGTGTGGAACAACTGAAAACTTCAGTTGTTCTACACCTCTCACCAAATGACACCACTAGTGCTAAACAGTTGCCTTATTGTCCAGAGAAACAAATGTCGGTGTACGCTTACAAGAACAGATTCCTTGACATTTTCCCATGGCCCAATTTTGTGTCAAGCGTACTGTACGGTTATTAGGTTGAATAAGGTATACACTGCACATAACCTCTCGATTGCCAAAATGTTTTTTGATGAAGCGATATTTAAAAAATATAATTTCTTAATTTTTCTGCTCATGAAGATTGATCCTGTGAATATGTACATTCATGACCAGCACTCAACAATTTCCAACACTTGTGAAAACGTTTATCATGGTCAGGTGTTTACTGGATCATGTTATGGGCATATTATTAATACGCGTAAAATCATTCCCTCCGCATGCAATATAAACATGATATTCAGACTGAAGCATTAAAATTAAACAGATGGTGGTCAAATTAAATTAAGCAAACCTGTAGTTCGTTAAGACACAGTTTAGGTGGTTAAGATGTTAGAAAAGATATAATTTATTCTATACAAAATGGTTTTATGATAAAACCAATCTCAACACGTCAATCAATCCAAGGCACATTATGACCACGGTGTCGACAAATTCGATACAAAATAAAAAATATATATATATTATTTGCTAATGAAAATTTATTATAGTCCATAACATCTTGTTGAATTATAGCCTAAGCAAAATTAAATTTAAGACCTTTCTTTAAAAATACCTATTTTTAAAGGGAAACAAGTCATGATTTTGGAGTTACTAAAACATAACCATCTGCAACTACAATTAAGAATATCATGTCAGTGGTTTACTAGGAAAACCTTGTTGAACACACAACATCTTAATATTATGGGCCGCGCCATACTGTTAGATAACACTATATCATGGGTGCCGTAGCCTAAAAAAATTTGTCCACCAAAAAATATCTTTGCATACAGCATTCCTATACTTGCCAATAGGATATGGCCATGCTGTTTGCACCCAAACTCAACTTATGTAACATATTTTGGCCTTTGTTTACTAAAGTAGTCCTCTTTCTGGCAAAATAGCACTCTTGTTTGAGACTCTGGTTTGGTTCTGTGTATGCCTATGTCACGCAATTGGAGAAAATACCAGAATCTCCCACTTTTAGAAAACAGTTTAGTTGCACATGGCTTGTTTTTATTATACCTTTTAGGTGCATGATTTTTGTTTTGCTTTAAGGCCCCGCCAAGGCCACAAAACGTCACGATGTATTTTAAGACTCTTAAAAATCCACATCCATCAACCTACTTGCTCCTGGTTCTCCATGAGTTGAGCGAGGGTCTTGGCCATGGTTGTCTTGAGAGTAGGGCAGTCCTTTGACCGCAGCATGGCGATGTGGGGCGTTACCCGCTCCTTCAGCAACGAGGCCAGACTCCTGAACATTGTGGTGTGGTCTGGCATGTTCACTCCTGCAAATAATATGAAAACTTCTATCGAGTCTAAATTATCGGAAACCTGAAGTTAGAGGTGCATCAAAACGAAAGGTTAGGCAGTCTTGAAATCAACATACATTGTTAAAGTTGTCAACTGATGGATGAATACGCTAGGAAGCTGGGGAGGGAAAACATGGTTGAAACGATAAGTCTGCAGATTACTGCAAAAACATTATCATGTTTCCTACTGACCTAGTGGTGTTTTTTATTTTAATTACTTAAGTAAAAAATTAATATTCAGGTGTTTGACTAACGGTTAGTGGTATATCATTCCATTCTTTTTTACTTGAACCCGGAACTATTTTCACCGAGGATTAAATAAAAATGCCTCAGCAGAAGTTGTACATTTTTCATATATTCTCTTGTAAACCATGCTTATTCATTCATCCCTTGACCAGGCTGATCGTAGGGGTGCACGCTTTGAGGCTTCCACAGAGATCTTTCTCCATCTGGGACGGTTGTGGACAGCATCGCATAATTCCTGTGGCTCCAGACCCGTCCACTCTCGTATGTTGTCCATGTACAGTTTTTGTAGTCTTCCTCGTTTTCTGCCGCCTTTGGCCGTGCCTTGTAGTATTTCTTTGGCAAGTGCGTTGTGTCTGGTGTTCAGTTTCAGAAATGCAAATGCAGGATATTTACCCGTAAACCGGAAGGTTCTGGGGAATTGGAGAATTTCACATTTTTTTATCAGCAGCCGCCGATTCAAAATGCTTCCCACCGATTCAGCCAAAATGCGCAAGTTATCGGCCCCACCTTGCCAATTCATCCCAATGGCCACGGCTGGGTTGGACTGCATTAGTGATGAACATTACAGTACTTAACTAATCTATTACAGTACTTAACTAATCTATTACAGTAATTAACTAATAAATGTTGAATGCTATTACTATTTACTTCATACTGGTGATACTAAGGATGCAGAGAATCCGATTGACAATATAATGTGCCAAGACATTCTTATTAATTATTGTGATATTTGGCTGTGAAAGTGAACTTTGGAGGCTTCGATTTGGAGTGATTTGACAATGCCAAAGGCATAGATTTTTGCCCATGCCAGGTCAAAGGCAGTGTGCGCAAAGCATCAGCATCAAACCTAATGTTACTTTAAAAAGTTGTAACTGTTTCACAAACAGAATTCACATTGAAATGTTTATTAAATTCATTACTTTATTTTATTGGTCTGCTAGTTATAAGAAATGAATGACAATATTTGGTATGGTTTATATTTATTAAATTATTATTTTTTCTAATGTAAAGCACTGTTTTACGCATGAAAACTTTTCTTCTACTTATAACTGATACATTTTTGTGGGGCCAGTTCAAAATAGAACTGGGTCAATAAAAAAAATCTGGCAGTTAATTTTTTTATTTCAGATATGCTTAATGAAAACAAACAGGCGGCCTTGACCAAGTTAAGGTAGTTGAGGTGGCTAACGTGTCAGTTGAATTTTTTTTTTTTATGCTACGATATACTGAACTAAACGTCCATACCACAAATAATCATCCAGCACTAACGTCATATTTTGCCAATCTATCCTAAAAAAAACCAGTCCTTTGGGAAACCCCCCTGACTTCTTGGAAATGCCGAAAATGCTTCCAAAGTAATGATTCCATTTACTTAGAACCAGAATAAATTCGTTCGCTGTGAATGCGAAACATATTGTCAAGTTACTTTGATTCCAGTACATTGCAGTATGATGTTTACCTACATCAATCGGCAAATGTCAGTGGCTAATTTAGGTAAATGGGCTTTTGACATCATAACATAGCCCACCAGTGGCTGTGACCTGATGACCCTGCCGGATAACAGGCTAATCAAATGTTCTTGTGCACATGTAAACAACTGACCATGTGCCCTGAAACTGATAGATGACAACATGTCACAAATGCAGGTTCAATGGCTTCTGTGGCGACAAACTTAAGGGGACATGTTAATATAACCATTATGTTTTGTCAACAATACGTAAAATGTCACTGAAAAATGTCACATTTCAAGCATAATACATGCATCTATTGACGTATTCATGGTAATCTGTAATCTGTTTATGTTAACCAAAATTATCCTCAAAGTTATTAGTGACACTGTCATACTTATATGCATGTAATTTATTTCTGTGGGAATTTTCTAAAAATTATATAATTTGAAATTTTTCAAGAGAAGCATATAATAACCACTTCAACTACCTTAAGGTAGCTGGGGTGGCTAGTATAAGCTCATCTTTAATTGCGTAGTTTCAGTAGACATTTGTAAGATAAATTAGCCATTTCTTCACAGATAGTACCAGGTAGTTGAAATACTATATAATATTCCAGATTAGTAAAAAAATTAGTTTTTCATTTATTTGGTTATGTTACAAGATTTTAAAAATATTTTTTGTAAATGTGAAAAAATAGCCACAAAATGCCAAATTATATCGTTTTGAAAAAATCCCCAAAGAAACAAATGACATGCATATAAGTATGACAGTGTCACTGATAACTTGATAGAACATTTTAGTTAACATAAACCAATTATGTCTGCTACACCACCATGAATAAATTAAGCAAAAGTTGAATGACAGCCTAAAGTGGCAGTGTATTTTTCACCCAAACCCTTCACCAGTTGTAATTCAAATTCGTGTAATTTTGCCTACATGTAAGATGCATTCATACATCAAATTGCAGCATCATAAGTGTTGCAGTAAAAAAAATTAATAAGTAATGTTTCCTGATTGTTGGTGATAACAAAAATGTTGATAGAAATGCGTATCATGCTTGAAATGTGACGATTTTCACTGGCGTTTTACGTATCGTTGACAAAACATGATGGCCATTTCTAATATTGACATGTCCCTTAATTTGCCACCATAATGGCCCATGAATCACGATGGTCCTTGAATCTATATGTGTTGTCATCTATGATATCAGGTTACGCCAGCCATCTGACAAACATGTGGCAGGGCGTGTTTATGATCATTTTGATTGGCCCATTATCCGACGGGGTCACCAGGTCACATCCACGTGCCATTTCCATTATAGCTTCAAAGGCACAATAAACTATGTTAGCGCTGATATTTGCTGGCTTAAGGACGTGATTTAGTTAGGTAGATATAATACTGATGTGTACTGGAATCACTGTAACCAGACGATATGTTCTGTGTTTATGGCGAATGAATAAAGCTGGTTTGAAGATCGAAGCACACGCGGTCGTAACTATAGAAACATCGTCAGCATTTCTAAGAAGTCAGGGGGATTTCCAAAAGGACTATTTTTTCAATGGATTGGCAAAATATGACGTTAGTGCTGGGTAATTATTTGTGGAGTCGACGTTCAGTTCAATATTTTCTAGCATATTATGAAGAAAAATATTTAAAAAATCAACTAACATTAGCTGCCCCAGCTACCTTTATGCCTTATCATTATTAAACTTATTGCTACATAAGAATAAAGTGTGGGAAACAGGAATTCTCCATCAACAGACCAGTAACCAGTGCAGCTGTCGGTATTTCGGGGAGCTGTGCCAGTTGAGGAGTGCCATCCGCTGGGTCAAGTGAGAAGCCACGGTGTGCGTCTTGCACATACTGCAGGAGTTCATCAAATATCTTTGTGTTTAGGTCGGTCTGAAGAACCTAGAAATGGACAAAGACACCGGGACATATACATACATAATAAAATATTATTTGCATTTATATTTTGCATTTTATAATTTTAATTTAATGCAAGGTTAGAACCGAAGACAATCAGACAAGCAGATTTTGAGCGAAGGAATGTATAAAACAACCCAAGTTCTGGAAGAATTGTTGCATACACAGCATCTTACGATAAGTTGTTATTAATAGTAATATAATTAAAGTTTCAAAACGTATAAATAATGGTACCCAGGCGAATTATATTCACAGCGTTATGTTAATTGGGGAGATAATAACATTAAAATAAAATACCAGACATACAGATTGTTGAAATAGATTAAAAATGTCAGTGCTATAATATATGCATATCTAAGCATCACGTTACTGACTGCAGTAACCAGAAAGTATTAAAATAAATTTTTATTTTTATTTTTTGAAAGCTAAAAGGGAAGGTGCTTAGCTCATGCATAACACCAGCCTACCTATACAGTCTAGAGACCATGGAGATTTCAGAAAAAATGCAAGTTTGCGAGAATAACTGGGTGAGAAGAATTGCAGGAGTAAAAAGAATAGACAAACGAAGAATGGAGGAGCTGAGGGAGGAAGTTGGTGCGAAAGAGGGTCTCACGAAGAACCTGGCGAGGAGCCGACAAAGGTGGGCTGGAATGAATGGAATGGAAGGGGAACGGTTGACGAAGAGAGCGGGTGCGCTTGGAGTAGATGGGAGGACTGCGTGAAGAGTGATTTGGCGGGAGTGGGAGGGGATAATGAAAGCGAGGGACGGGGGAGTGGAGACAGGTGGTGGAGACGGCAGTGAAAGTAGGGGAAACAAATATCAATGACCGGTATTGGTGCCAGCCTCACCCAGGACTACAGGGATAAAGAGGAGAGCAGCAACATTTCCATAATTGTCATATATATTATGTTTACTTAATACTCTTTGTCCAATTCAGTTAGCCCATCACGAATCAGGTTCATTGATGTTCAGATCTGTACAACTTAGTAAGTACATACTACTGGGTAGTAATGAACACGCAGTATCAAACAGTACTGCTAGTTTGTGCTACCGTTATGAAACAACGATCAAGAGATATAAAACAACCTGTATTTTTTCATTGATCTGTTCCCACAGGTCACTGCACACTGCATGCCTCTCTCTGTCCAGAACTGATGCTGATCTATCCCCAAAGTAATCTTCTGCAAGTAAATTGATGACAAGTGAAATTCAAATAGGTAAATATTTCTCACATAGCCTGCAGTCAATTGTGTCATATGATGTTGGCGCATAAGCCAGGCAGGTGCTGTTACCATAGAAACGTGAGGTGATTATTAACTTTGATATTTAAGTATTGCAAAGCACTTCTTATGTATCAGTTAAATATCATTATTAAGGTAGCTGGGGTGGCTGTTATATGCTTGTCTTGATTTGAGTAGTTTTAGTAGAAGTTTTTAAGATAAATTTACCATTTCTTCACAGATAGTATTTGTAGATGAAATACTATATGATATTCCAGATTAATAAAATTTAGAGTTTTTCATTTATTTGGTTATGTTACAAGACTTTTAAAACATTTTTGCAAATGTGACAAATAGCCACAAAATGCCAAATTATATCGTTTTAAGAAAATCCCCAAAGAAATAAATGACATATATATAAGTAGTACAATGTCACTAATAACTTTAAGGTAGATTTTGGTTAACATAAACAAATTATATCTGCTACACCACCATGAATGAATTAAGCAAAAGTTGAATGACAGCATAAAGTGGCAGTGTATTTTTGACACAAACCCTCCATCAATCGTAACTCCAAACCGTGTAAAGTTACCTACATGTAAGACGTATTCATACGCCAAATTGCAGCAAGTGTTGTAGTTTTTCTAAGAAAGTAAATTAAGAATCATTTCCTGGTTGTCAGTGATAACAGAAATGTCAATAGATACATGAATCATGCTTGAAATGTGATGTTTTTCACTGGCGATTTACGTATTGTTGACAAAACATAATGGACATTACTAATACTAAATGTCCCCTCAATTGCCGCCACAATGGCCTCTGAATCACGTTTTTTACTAGACAACAGGACTAGTAAAGACAAAAGTTTACTAGTCCACCTAGGGGTTTACTGGTCCTGAAAATAATAAAAGCTAGACAAATTTATACTGTCAGTCATATTTTATTCAACAAATAACTGACATCATGGGAAATGGAAAATATGGCAGCCATACCGGGGTATGTAACAGTGTCCGTCGCACTTTTCCAACTTTCGTTTCACTGCTGGCTTTGCAATGCCATTCAAATAACGACGCATGCCGCAGAATAACGATGAATGAATCAAATAATATAACAAAACTAATATAAAACGAAAATGTAATAGCGATAAGTATCTACGAATGTGTGCTCTCTGTCTCCAAATGATCAACTGTATTTGAAAATGGCCGAAAATTTATACTCATTAGCTGTTCCGACTATTGATGTAACCAATTAAAACTATCGTTCTAGTACGCCATATCACACCACAACCAATCAGCAGCATTGTTTGACTTGCGATGCCAACAGAATAATTTATAATAGTTGGTGGTGGCATGAAAGTTATGTTTTCGCCACGCAACATGTTAGATTTTACTAGACACGCGGAGTAGTTGATTCGTGGCTTTACTAGTCGACGGAAATCTTTACTAGTGGGTAGTTTTGTCCCTGTGTACCCATACATAATATAACACGTATCCACTTCAACGTCATTTAGACAATTTAAGCCAATTTTTTTATATCAAATGATACATTTGCAACTTGCATCCCTTGTACAATCATCTGAGATGGTGGCGGATTACCACAAATAATTGGACAAGGCCATTAACCATTTATTTCACATACCTAGAAGCTACAAATTCAAAGTTGGGGACTATGTTCACAGTTCTCCATATCATCGCAGTCAGTTATCATTTGGTTTTAAAACAATTCAAATATTAATCAACCATTTTGTACATGATTGCCACATCAAAACATAAACCATAGTTCCATTGCCATCGCACATATGCCATTTGAATTTAGACTGCGGTCCATGCCATGGACTCTCGATAAGCTAACGGCTTCCTTGTCCACTTGCAGGGTTGTTTGATTTAAATCATTTGATTTAAATTGCTCCAAAAAACCATTGATTTATGATTTTTTTTATTTCCATTTTTTTTAATCGCTGATTTATATGAATTTAACACAAATAATTGTTTACAAGCATCGAGATCAACAAAGTTTTGTATGCTTTTAATACAAAACACAAAGCGTGCACACTTGTGTAGCTGTATTGTCACCAGATAGCCTGATAGTCAAATATTTTATGACATTGTGTATGTTTGAGCTATTCCCTTTCTGAATGCAGTGAAGCCACACAAACTTGTCTTCCAGAGAAAGTATCTTTTCAACACAGAAGCCCTGAGTTAAAGTCCACTTATAACTTGCGCTCTCTGCCATGAAAATGCTCTTTGAGAATCTCCTGCCGGTCCCAAGCCCGGATAAAAGAGGAGGGTTGGGCGTGGGGCGAGCGACCCCACCCCGTAAAAACAGCCTAGCTACGGAAACTGAAACAAGAGAGAAAACTGCACCGGGCGGTAGGAGAGAAGCAGTACAGGCAACTGGACTTATGAAGGATGGGGACCAAACCCGCAAGGAAGTCTTCACCCCGATGGCGGATCTCCTTACACCCAAAACTTTTATCAACATCGGATGCTGGAATGTGAGAACACTATATCAGACAGGAAGACTGGCACAGGTTCTCCAGGAAATGCACCAATACAAAATCAGCCTTCTAGGTATCATGGAGGCTAGATGGACTGGAGCTGGAAAACGACAACTGGCGACAGGAGACACCATACTGTGGTCAGGCAGAGAGGACAACCAGCATAGACAGGGAGTAGCCCTGATCATCCAGAAGGAGAAAGGTAACACTCTTCTTGAATGGAAACCAATAACTGAACGATTTCTTTATGCTAGATTTAAGTCCAGATTTATCAAACTCTCAGTGGTAACCTGTTACGCACCTACAGAGGAAGCAGAAAAAGAAGAAAAAGATAACTTCTATGACAGTCTTCAGTCAATTTTGGAAGACATCCCCAAACATGACGTACTAGTGGTTCTTGGAGATTTCAATGCACGAGTTGGGAGCGACAACATTAACAGGGAAAGGATCATGGGCAAACATGGAACAGGTACAATGACTGATAACGGCAGCAGATTGTGTGACATATGTGGGGAGAATGACCTCGTGATTGGAGGGACACTCTTCCAACATAAGACAATACATAAGCTGACATGGAGATCCCCAGACGGCAGAACTGAGAGTCAAATAGATCACATCCTTGTAAATGGAAAATGGAGACGCTCTCTACAAGACGTCAAAACAAGGAGACTAGCTGATGCTGGCAGCGACCACAACCTGTTGATAGGAAAACCTGCACTGAAACTGAGAAAGGCAAAGACAGGAGAGAAGAAGAAAGAGCGTTTTGATACCACCAAGCTACAAAACCCAGAAACCAAGCAACAGTTCACAATTGCTCTGAAGAACAGTTTTGGTATTCTGCAGGAGGAAACAGAGATGACTATACACAGTTTCAACATGGCCATGGAGCTAGCAGGGAAAGCAGTGCTAGGCTACAGAAGAGCAAAGAAAGAGCAGTGGATTTCCACATCAACTTGGGACAAAATAGACCAAAGGAAAGGAATAAAGAAAAAGCTGCTCACCACAAAGTCCCCAAGAATCAAAGAAAGACTTTCAAGAGAATACTCACAAAAAGACAAAGAAGTAAAACGGAGTACCAGAGTAGACAAACGCACTTACATTGAAAACCTCGCAGAAGACGCAGAAGCAGCAGCAAGAAGAAAGGATATGAAGTCACTCTACCAAATAACCAAGAAGCTGAAAGGAGATACAGGTCCAAACCAGAATCTCCCACTGAAAGATGCAGATGAAAAGATAATCACAGTCGAGAAAGAGAAGATAGAGAGATGGAAGGAGCATTTCCAACAGATTCTCAATCGTGCAGATCCACCCAGACTTGCAGACATCCCGGAGGCAGCAGATGACCTTGAAATCAACCTCGACCAAATCACAGAAGCAGAAGTCAGAGAAGCCATTAAAGCCCAGAAGAATGGAAAAGCACCAGGAAGCGACAGCGTCTGCGCAGAAATGCTGAAAGCAGATGAACAAGAAACACCCAGAATCCTCTGCCAGATCTTCCAGAGAATATGGGATGAAGAAGACACACACCAGATGATTGGAAGACAGGCACAATTATCAAGCTACCAAAGAAGGGCAACTTGGGGAACTGTAACAACTAGCGGGGCATAACCTTGTTATCAATGACATGCAAGATTTTCAGCCGCATAATCCTGAAGAGAATATCAGCAGCTACAGATACAATCCTCCGCCAGGAACAAGCCGGTTTCAGAAGAGGAAAGTCATGCATCGACCACATTTTCACACTACGGCAGATTTTGGAACAAAGCACGGAATGGAACAGTACGATCTACATTGCCTTCATTGACTTTGAAAAGGCCTTTGACAGCCTTCACAGAGAATCCCTGTGGAGAATATTATGTCACTACGGGATCCCACAGAAGATGGTAAATGTGATCAAGATACTTTACACAGACGTCCAGTGTCAAGTCGCCTGTAACAGTCACATGTCAGACAGCTTTAGCGTAAAATCCGGAGTAAAACAGGGATGCATTCTCTCACCATTTCTTTTCACCTTTGCCATCGACTGGCTGATGATAGAAACCACCAAAAATGGAAACAGAGGCATCAGATGGACACTTACCTCGATCTTGGAAGACCTGGACTATGCAGATGACATTGGACTGCTGTCTAACAGGCACAAGGACATGCAAGAAAAGATGGACAAACTCACAAGAACAGCACCACAGATTGGGTTAAAGCTCAACACAGCAAAAACCAAACTGATGAGGATCAACAACAAGACAGATAACCCCATCACCATAAACAACATACACAACAGTGAGGCTTTGGAAGACGTTCAGGACTTTGCATACCTGGGAAGCAAAATCACAACAGATGGAAACTGCAAAAGATGCCACGGCTAGGATCAGAAAGGCAAGTCAGACCTTCGCTATGCTGAAGCCCATCTGGAAATCCAAGCAACTGAGATTGGAAACAAAACTGAGACTGTACAATAGTAATGTTCTCAGTGTACTTCTCTACGGCTCCTAGTGCTGGAAACTGACAGCCAAGCTAGCACACAAGCTTGAGACATTCCAAAACAAGTGTCTACGGAAGATCCTAGGAGTATTTTGGCCCAACACCATCACTAATGAAGAGCTGCACCGCAAAACAGATGCAACATCCTTGGCCACACAGATAAAGAAGAGAAGATGGAGATGGCTTGGACACGTGTGCCGAATGTCACCTGGCGCACTGCCCAAGACAGCCTTACGCTGGACAGCAGATGGAAAAAGGAGACGTGGTCGCCCAAAAGAAACATGGAGACGAACAGTGGAGAAGGAGATGAAAGAATGCGGCCTGACATGGAACACCATCACCAAATGGGCTGCAGACCGACAGCAGTGGCGCTCTCTTGTTGATGCCTTATGTGCCACCGGGCACGAAGAGGACTAAGTAAGTAAAGTATAACTTGTGCTAGTTGTTACCAATTCAGTATGTTGACTCAGTTGTTTAATACTGTACCAGTTTGTATTCTGGTTAGAGACCCTTAAGAGTACACAGAACCCTGGACAGGTGCTAATCCACCCTATAGGCAAACAATAATTACCACTGCTACAGCCACATACACACAGCATGCTTTCTTTTCCAAGACAGATTATGCAACTACAGGGGGTGAGGCCTTGTGGACATTGTCTAATGTCTTTATATTAGCAAAAATCATGTACCCTCTGCTAAGACAAGAACCCAAATCGATTTGAATATAACATGTTTGAAAGAGTTTACAAATTTAAACATCTATATAAATATCTATATACCGGATTTAAAAAAATCAATTAAATAAAAAAAATCCAATAAATCCGATTTAAATTTTAAAAAATCCAATTTTTTTTTATAAAAATCATTATTTTTTTCAACCCTGTCCACTTGCCATATAGGCCTTTGCCTTGGATGGCAATCTTGTTAAATCTTGCTAAAATATCAATAATATAAACAAATAGTTCCGTCATAATTGCATGCCCATTCGGCTACAAAATTGATAGAGACACTTATGTAAAGAATACAAATATTAAAAACGAAAATAGTAAATATTCCAATAACTTACCCGCATTTGCAACAGTTTTCTTTCCCTTGAAAACGAATACTCCCTGTTCAAATCAAAATAATATTCAATGACTACATATACAGAGGCAGAAAAACAAGACAACCAAACAAGATGTAAATGCAATCTTCATAAACACTGTACATTTTCCTAACTAGCTGATGCTGATTTCTTGTCAGTAATGATGTGTGCCAATCACACAGATTTCTAACTCAGATCATTGAAAACATAGTGATATTTAATTTTTTTAATTATCATATATTATGGTCAAATTTAACTTGTCCTCCTGGAAGAGTGGTTAGATTTTGCAATTTTGGTGTAATGCTACCCGGTACTTATAAGTTGTTAGAAGTCAAACGAGACAAGACTGGAAAAACCCCAGTAATTTTACTATAATTATAATATTATGTTTAAGAACGAATTGACAATCCTGTTGGTGGAAATTTATCCGGGCATGGCATGGTCGAAGGCCAATAAATACAC
The DNA here is from genome assembly GCA_963662155.1 of Lamellibrachia columna. Taxonomy (NCBI): domain Eukaryota; kingdom Metazoa; phylum Annelida; class Polychaeta; order Sabellida; family Siboglinidae; genus Lamellibrachia; species Lamellibrachia columna. The sequence goes on from OY759270.1 coordinate 9,037,917, forward strand.
AAGCGCTTAATTAATGGGAAATATCACTACTTCCAACATATAGGCTAATATATAGCTGAAACTCCATCATGCCTGTATGCGAAATGTTGAGATGCTAAGTGTTGAAAAAGTATGGCTGAAACTGAGTCTAATGTCTATGCCTAGCCCTAGTATGGTTGATGTGAGCCCGTGTGAGGGCCAGTCACAGACGGCGTTACATATACAGACACGGAGTGTCCGTAATGAATTTCAACCGGTCTATACATCTGCTAAAGAGCTGCTGGTACCGAGTTGTTTACCAAGGAAAACAACACATTCATAACACATGGCATTTACAGTATCACAACTAAGCGCGGAGCTGAAACCGTGAATGACTCATATTATCGCCCAGAAAGGCGTCCACTCTCAATAACTGTACCTTTGACACGGAACCCGAAGTTGCCATTATATATTAACAATAAATTGATATGGGCATCAATATTTAACAATGAATCCTGGTATCAGTGCCACGACATTTCCATGTGGAATCGATTGACATTCCCGCCGTTGCAAATTCTAAGTCAAGGTAAAACACTGATATAGATGCACACAGTTACATCGTCTACCGGTTGCAACGAGCGCCACCGTATATCTAGATTTTGTATTTTTCAGGAGCGGACAAAATGTATCTCAGAGAATTTTCAACTTCTTCATTTATAAATAATTAAGTAATATTAAATTATATACAGTTATTGGAAAATTATCATAGTATAATGCATTTGTGCTTAGAGTAATGTGGAGCAAAGCACACCTAACTAAACTATATAGATCACAAAAACTCCCCCTAACGTAGTCATAGCTGGAGATTTTAACCTCCCTGATATCAACTGGACAAATCACCAGACCACTAATAACAGCACTGCCAGCAAGCATAACAAACTACTAGAAATAACTAACGACTTTGGGCTGCAGAACATGGTAAACGACCCCACACGCATCGCTTCTGGCAACATTCTTGACCTCATACTCACCTCAAATCCCTCCATTATCATCAACACCCATACCACTCCTGGTATGAGCGATCACGAATCCGTGACCTTCAATGTCAACTTAAACCCAGTCCGCAACAAGAAACCCCCCCACCAAGTTTATAGTTACAAATCAGCAGACTGGGACCAACTCAAAGACGACATAGACAAACTAAATCTTGAGTACTTCGACATCGACCCAACTCACGGGATATAGACATAAACTGGACCTTTTTCCGCGAACGTCTGACTACCTTGATTAACAATAACATACCTAGATGATACACAAAAAGCTAAAACCCACCTCCCCTGGATAACACGTGAACTAATTAGAATGCAGAGAAGACGAAACAAAAGCCACAAAAAGGCAAAGCAAACCTGACTAAACAGTGACTGGGAAAAATTTAAGGAACTCCCAAAGCAAGCTACTAAAGCATTAGCAAAATCCTACAAAGACTATGTTAACAACCACATTGGAGACAGCCTGAAAACTAATCCAAAACGATTCTGGTCATTTATTAAGGCAAATAACCGAGAAAACATTGGCATCCCCACACTTCGAGTAAACGACCAACCAATAATTAATGATCTAGATAAAGCAAATGCCCTAAACAACCAATTTAGCTCTGTATTTACCCAAGAAAAGCACCCCATCCCCCAAATAGCCCCCTTTACTTACCCCAACATCCCCCTTCTCGAAATTGGCATAGATGGCGTAATAAAGCAGCTGGAAAATCTAAACCAGAACAAAGCTACAGGCCCAGATGAACTCCCAGCCAGAGTCCTTAAAGAAACTGCAAAGCAGATAGCTCCCTTCATCACCCCAATTTTCCAACAGTCATACAACACAGGTAAACTTCCTAATGACTGGCTACAAGCATTAGTAACTCCTATACACAAAAAGAGCCATAAATCTGACCCGGCTAACTACAGACCCATATCACTAACCTGCATCCTCTGTAAAGTAATGGAACATATCATCCTAAGCAACATGTGGAAACACCTGCACAAGCATAACATCATTCCCCACTTCCAACACGGATTCCAGTCGGGACTGTCTTGTGAATCTCAACTCATTGAGACAGTCCACGACTGGATGACTGCTATGGACAACAAGACCCAAATTGACGCAATCCTGCTTGACTTTGCCAAAGCCTTCGACAAAGTGCCTCACCTACGTCTTCTATCAAAATTGACCTCCTATGGAATCACTGGAAACATTCAAAATTGGATCAAATCTTTTCTATCCAACCGCAAACAGAGTCTCAGTTAATGGTGCCCTGTCGGACATCACAGATGTCACATCTGGTGTCCCACAGGGTTCAGTTCTAGGACCTGTCCTCTTCTTACTCTACATAAATGACATAAATGGCAACATCTTCTATACGCCTTTTTGCAGATGATAGTATTATATATCGTAAAATTTCTTCCAAAACCGACCACGAAATTCTCCAAACTGACCTAAGCCAACTCCAAACATGGTCAGACAAATGGCAAATGGAATTTAATGTATCTAAATGTGTCCACCTTCCAATAACAAACAAAACTAAACCCAGCACACACAAGTACTCGCTTTCTGGCCAGCCATTATCCACCGTATCTCATACCTCAGAGTAAAATTGGATTCCAAATTAACCTGAACAAATCACGTCACTGACATAACTTCAAAATCTTCAAAATGTTTAGGCATGATTAAACGAACTCTTGGCCCATGTAAACCCGAAGTTAAACAAACAGCCTACAACATGCTAATCCGGCCAAAACTTGAGTACTCTTCACCCATATGGAATCCCCACACCTTTTCACAAGTTAAAAGCCTTGAAAGAGTGCAACACTCTGCTGCCAGATTTGTTAAAAATTATTACAGACGGAACACAAATCCAGCAGATCTAATTACTGCCCTTGGATGGCCAACCCTCGAACGAAGGTGCATTATCAAACAAGCCACAACCTTCTACAAAATTCTAAACAACATTATTGAGATCACCCCCCCTCCAGGCCTACTAACCCGCTCTCGAACCCGTGGACAATACATAGCTCCCAAGTGTCGTATAAATGCAATGGTCTTTTCATTTTATCCCAGAGCCATTCGCATATGGAATATGATTCCACCAAAAATTACCAACATAAAAAACCCAAAATCATTTCAAGAAGCTATTATGGAACTCCCTTTCTCCACACCTCCTCACCTAAACACAGTGCTCAGCGTAAACTTATTCATGGTGTGGGTATGGAGACTGTCTATGTGTGCATGTGGCAAGGCAGCGACAGTATCCATACACATAACCAACCTATTAAAAATTTTCGTTAAACATCCTATACATAAAATAAATAAAACTATCAGATAAAAACCATTTCAGCAACATTAATGATACTGGTCTTTTAATCGAAAGTACCACCCACAGCGCATGCGCACAGTCCACCACAAACTCCTGCATTAGCCCAAGTTTGGGCTGTTTGGAGTAAACCACTTGAGACTTGAGACGTCTTTAGAGGCAAACCAGATTTTAGTCAATTTATTTTCATTTTCAAATCGAAAAATATTTATTTCCAACGTCATATGACAACAGCAGTAGAGTAATATAGCATCATAATGTATATTAAATTTATATAAAAATGGTCACACACATATACATTTATATACGGTATTCCAAAAGGAAACCGTTAACACGTACAGTCACATTGTCACCTCTATTATCTAAATAGTAACGGAATTGCAGAACCTTAGCAACAAAGCAACACACGAAAATACATTTATGCAAAACTAGGGATAAAAATGTTTCTGTGAAGTGGGTGAAAGGATTTAGTTATTGTGTATTCAGTGTGGTTACCCAACAAAATAAATAAATAATGCACTATACTGCGAGGACACATTGGCAATGTGTCAAAGCCACTAAACAAAGGTGGGTCCTTGGAACTTGTATTGATACTTCAGTGCCTTGAGAAAACAGGCTGTGTGTTTTGTTGTTGAGGTGGCCGATCATGATTAACCCAGTGCCTCGATGAGAGACTTATCATGATTAACTCAGTGCCTCAATGAGAGACTTATCATGATTAACCCAGTGCCTCGATGAGAGACTTATCATGATTAACCCAGTGCCTCGATGAGAGACTTATCATGATTAACCCAGTGCCTCGATGAGAGACTTATCATGATTAACTCAGGAATCACTCCATATTATTCATTCATTCATTCATAAATTAATAACGAAATAAATATAAACACACACAATTTACTCCCAGAATAACATATAGCAGATATTTCTTGCATAAGAACACACATACACACACATTTATAAGGGGGGGATAAAGTATCCAGGGTGGGGGGAAGATGTCCAGGGGGCAAGATACCCTGCCACACCAGCACTACGAGTATCAACCTGGCAAATAACAAACTTTCCTCTAGCCGGCTCAGTTAGGAAAACTGTATGCTAATGGTGGATTACACATAGATGACAAATTGTTGGACTCTTGATAAGCCAATGGCTTCCTAATCCACTAGCCATTTGGAACGTATTTCTTTGGAAGGCAATCTTCAAACACATTTGCATTTAGTTAATAAAAATGCTTTTACCAACTTCAAACTGAAATAAAATGCCAGAGTTTGTTCTTACCCTCATCACTGGCAGTCATTGCTGTGCTCTGCTCAACCAGCAAGACAATGTTCTTGGCCATTATGGCATCGACTGTTTGTTGTAGCACTTTCACACGCATACGCAGGTTGTTACTTTCTGTGTGTAACATCGAGTTCTCATAGAACATGTTGTTAAACCTCTTCACACCATCCGTGTCCACCATAATATATTGCCCTGTCAACACAACATCAACATTATCTACTCGCTCACCTCAAGCGCAGCATTCATTCATTCATTCATTTGCATCTACTTCTGAGGTAGATAGTAGAATTGATTGAACTGCATCATGGACTCTTCTGCAGATGGAGTCCACAGCATTTACACATGAGAGATGGAATTGTTGCTCTCCTCCTTTTCCCTGTAGTCCGGGGTGATGCTGGCACAGATACAGGTCGTCGATTTTTTTATTCCCAATCTTCTTCATCACTAGTCCACAGCATTTACTCACGAGATATGGACTCCACAGCATTGGCTCTCAAGAGCTGGGGTTCACAGCATATATTCATGAGAGATGGAGTACACAGCATTTACCCACGAGAGATGGAGTTCACAACAATTACTCATGAGAGATGGAGTCCACAGCATTTACACATGAGAGATGGAGTCCACAGCATTTACTCATGAGAGATGGAGTCCACAGCATTTACTCATAAGAGATGGAATCCACAGTATTTACTCACAACAGATGGAGTCCACAGCGTTTACACATGAGAGATGGAGTACACAGTATTTACTCATGAGAGATGGAGAATACAGTATTTACTCATGAGAGATGGTGTACACAGTATTTACTCATGAGAGATGGAGTACACAGCATTTACTCATATGACATGGAGCACACAGCATTTACTCATGAGAGATGGAGCACACAGCATTTACTCATGAGAGATGGAGCACACAGCATTTGATCATAAGAGATGGAGTACACAGCACTTACATATGAGAGATGGACTACACAGCATTTACTCATGGGAGATGGAGAATACAGTATTTATTCATGAGAGATAGTGTACACAGTATTTACTCATGAGAGATGGATGTGGGGCGCGACAGCATACCGGTTAGAAGGCCGGACTCTCAATCGAGAGAACCCGGTTTCAAATCCCACTGCGGTCGCTTCGAACCTTTGGCAAGTTTGATCACCCCACGTTGCCACAGTTCACTCAGCTGTATAAATGAGTACCTGGCAATACAGACAGTGGTGGATATGTGAACGAATAGCCTTCGCGCAGCAATTGCAGCGTGGCTGAATACTTCCCAAAGAAGTTGAGATGGCCTTGGAATGAACAGGTCTGCCAGGGGGTGAAGTGTAAAGCGCTTTGAGCAGTCCTATGGACCGGATACCGCGCTATATAAGAACGTACCTTTTTACACAACATTTACTCACAAGAGATGGAGTACACAGCATTTACTCATGAGGGATGGAGTACACTGCATTTACTCATGAGAGATGGAGTACACAGCATTTACTCATGAGAGATGGAGTACACAGCATTTACTCATGAGAGATGGAGTACACAGCATTTACTCATGAGAGATGGAGTACACAGCATTTACTCATGAGGGATGGAGTACACTGCATTTACTCATGAGAGATGGAGTACACAGCATTTACTCATGAGAGATGGAGTACACAGCATTTACTCATGAGAGATAGAGTACAAAGCATTTACTCATGAGAGATGGAGTACACTGCATTTACTCATGAGAGATGGATACACAGCATTTACTCATGAGATGGAGTACACAGCATTAACTCATGAGAGATGGAGTACAAAGCATTTACTCATGAGAGATGGAGTACACTGCATTTACTCATGAGAGATGGATACACAGCATTTACTCATGAGATGGAGTACACAGCATTAACTCAAGAGAGATAGAGTACAAAGCATTTACTCATGAGAGATGGAGTACACAGCATTTACTCATGAGAGATGGAGTACACAGCATTTACTCATGAGAGTTGGAGTATACAGCATTTACTCATGAGAGATGGAGTACACAGCATTTACTCATGAGAGTTGGAGTACACAGCATTTACTCATGAGAGGTGGAGTACACAGCATTTACTCATGAGGGATGGAGTACACTGCATTTACTCATGAGAGATGGAGTACACAGCATTTACTCATGAAAGATGCAGTACAAAGCATTTACTCATGAGAGATGGAGTACACAGCATTTACTCATGAGAGATGGAGTACAAAGCATTTACTCATGAGAGATGGAGTACACAGCATTTACTCTTGAGAGACGGAATACACAGCATTTACTCATGAGAGATGGAGGACACAGCATTTACTCATGAGAAATGGAGCACACAGCATTTACTCATGAAAGATGGAATACACAGCATTTACTCATGAGAGATGGAGTACATATCATTTACTCATGAGGGATGGAGTACACAGCATTTACTCATGAGAGATGGAGTACACAACATTTACTCATGAGAGATGGAGTACACAGCATTTACTCATGAGAGATGGAGTCCACAGCATTTACTCACGAGAGTTGGAGTACACAGTATTTACTCATGAGAGATGGAGTACACAGCATTTACTCACGAGAGATGGAGTACACAGTATTTACTCATGAGAGTTGGAGTACACAGCATTTACTCATGAGAGATGGAGTACACAGCATTTACTCATGAGGGATGGAGTACAAAGCATTTACTCATGAGAGATGGAGTACACAGCATTTACTCATAAGAGATGGAGTACACAGCATTTACTCATGAGGGATGTAGTACACTGCATTTACTCATGAGAGATGGAGTACACAGCATTTACTCATGAGAGATGGAGTACACAGCATTTACTCATGAGAGATAGAGTACAAAGCATTTACTCATGAGAGATGGAGTACACTGCATTTACTCATGAGAGATGGATACACAGCATTTACTCATGAGATGGAGTACACAGCATTAACTCATGAGCAGTTTTGGAGGATTTTCTGTAATATGAAGAAGGAGAATGGTAATTAGGTGGTACGCCCGATCATGAATAAAAATTATACGGTAATGAAAAATGCGCGCAGCGCGGGTGGCATAGCCCTGTGCCAGAAAAGGGTTTGACTAAGTCCAAACGTGCACAACAAATCGCACACTTCAACTACACGGTTGCATCAGCATGCCACTCTAAGTCAACATTCCGCCATTGCTTGCGCCCGAACGAACTTAGTATTACGTCAAATTAGCATCTGCTCCGAAACGCTTGCTTCGAGCAACGGGCATCCACCTAGCAGATGCCACGGTCACTAAGCATGCGCTGAATCGGCTGATTGCCTAAGTTCCTTAAGACAAACAAAACGCAGTGTACGGTCGTGCGTGTCTCATTCCCTGTCTACCAGAGTACACGCCAAACCGATGTCCGGTGCTCAGACCAAAGTAATGTCCTCCGGAATGCTAATAAGTCGTTTCCGCACCTCGCCGCTTTTACAAAGCCACTAGGTTGCTTTGTCCTGTCAGCAGAATATGTTGCAGTGGCTGTTCAGAGAACTAAAACCTACGGTAATTACTGTCCACAGGTCGACTTATTATGTGAGATATATTCGTATACCCTTATGAAAATATACCATGGTAAATGCATGGTATACCATGGTGTTTTGAAACAGGTAAACCATGGTAAATCATGGTAAACCATGGTAAATACCATGGTATACCATGGTATACCATGGTATACTATGGGATACCACGGTATATTTTCATAAGGGCGCAACGTCAGCGATATGTGGGTTTCCTCCTTGGTTTTCCCCCAATAACCGCCATGTCAGCGATATATACAGGGTGTATGTATTTTCCCAAACTATCCGTCACGTCACCGATATGTGGGTTTTTCCCGGTGTCTATTTTTAGTTACCACAAAAAATCGACCAAAATTGCTGCCACAATTACTCATTGAAAAAGACTAACCTACTACTTTCAGGCGTACACAATCAGCCGGGGATTTCTGAAAAAATTTATAGTTAGAAACAAATTCTCTCAAACCCCCGTAATAATGTCAATATTACACACACGTTCGCAACAACGGAGATCAACACATCGATGATATATTTAAAATCCTGCCTTTGCTTGATATATCATAAGAACATGTTTGCAACAATCATTAACGGACACAGTTTCATAATTGTTATATTAAAAGCTACCCACTGTTCAATAGTAGTTATGTAATTTACAAAGCAAGTATAAATAAAGTTACGTCTTTTTCACTTGTTTAACCGATAGTATTATACAATGTTATTGATATGTTGTAGTTAGCCTTGATTTGTAGCTTCTGACATACAGCTTCTGCAAACTACTTGTATACGTGTTAGTTCTGATGTAATCTGTTGTGGCTAATATTCTGGATCAGTGTGGAGTACTTAATTTTAAATACACTGTAAATAGTCCTCCTCAACTTTAGTTGAGAAATTCCACATTGCGTGCTGAACACAAGGTCGCAATTCATTAACATATAAAAGGTCAACATAAATATAGCGGCTCATTAAAATATATTTGGGTGGACAACATGTTAGAATATTATATATAGTTTATGTTTTATATTACACGAATTTATGACACAGTCGATCAGATTTTGTAACTGTAAGGCTTGTCACGCAGTGTGTGTCTGAAAAATACAAACGACTCGTACATAATATGCGATCATGTTAACTTTGGAAACAAATCTATTCGATCTAATATAAAGCCTAAGGCGCTATTGCCGTGCCGTGCCGTGCCGTGCCGTGCCGTGCCGTGCCGTGCCGTGCCGTGCCGTGCCGTGCCGTGCCGTGCCGTGCCGTGCCGTGCCATACACCAATTGTTTCGAAATATTACAACGCTTTTTTATTACTGAATTGTCTTGCGTGTCGAAATTCTTGCGAGACTTACGATTGAAAATCGAATACACCCATTCAAAGTGGGATTTTTCTCAACAGAAACGGGAATACAAATCGGGAAATACTTCGACTAAATATTGAGTCTGTCCCGGAAATACGTCCCGGAAACAACATAATTAAATTCTAAATAACTTTCAGCAAACAGTTTCTATCGACTTACTTTCACATCGAATCACGCCAGTTACACATGGACGCGCTTAAATGAATACGCTACAGGAAAAGCTAGAGGAAACGGTATTGTTCTCTTTGTTGAAGTGGTATTCATTAATGAAACTGGGAATTTCTCACTATATTTGTTCAAATGTGTATAAATATGGCAATATGAAGACAAATTCGTCAATTCTTGAGACGGAGCGAATCGTGAGACATTCTTCTTCGTTCAGTATCAGCATCGGTTTCCGCTCTCAGTATGACCGACTACACGATAATAATTGCCATCGGTGAGTGATAAACTTGTTTTCTGATGTTAAGGTTTTTCGAAGGTGTCATATGTTAAATATATCAGTTAACTTATTATACCATTAGCGAATATCTTTACACTAATCCATTGGACACAACTTCCAATATGCTTCGTAGAACATGATTAGGCATGCAACTTGCGATATATCATGACTTTCTAAGGGAATATGTATACTATTTATTACAATCTAGCCTTCAATATGAGCCACATGTAGCTGTACGTACACACTTCGTTGCTATTTCAACCGTTGCTCAGATAAAATTAAATACACTCGCGATTCTGGTGCCAATTATAATTGCCTCTGGTGTTTGGCTTGCAATGTATCCGATATTATCAGCGCCTTCTGCGGCAATAAAGATTATGTTGTTCGAGTCCTCATGGTTACACATTTATTTGTCTTGTGAGCAGCTCTTGTTGCCACGGTCGGCAGCGACGGCGTCAAAGGCGAAGACCTGTCAACAGTCGACGTAGAACATCCGTGCGGAGGTTCTGCTATCGTCGAGCGGCCGGCAACAGCGACGGTCAAGTCGGTGGTCAAGGCGGAGGATGTCGCTCGTCTCTTGACGCGAGCTCTACATCGCGTCAACGACATCAAAACTACTTATGTAAGTTAGACATATGCTTAACTGTACAATGTACATTTATTTGTATGATTTTCTACACATATTCCTTTCACTTTGCCGTATCCGATTCAACGTGACTTGTACTTGTTGTGGTATCGCCATAGGCGTAGTTGTGCCGCTTGGCTGACCGTGAGCGTTCGCCGTTGGCGTCTCGATTCAGTTAATTCCGTCAACGCAGTCAACCGTGCTCAGTCACTGTGGTTGTTGTGTTATCTTGTTATCTGGGTAACTGGATATGGTTGTTAATGGGAGCTACGCTATTCATTTACCCCAGTGTGAATCAGGTTCGTTGATGTTGAGATCTGTAGTGTGTGAATAGTTCAAGTAGTATACATAGTCTGTTTATTAAAAGAGTACGTTCTATGGTTAAAATCATAACATGTTGTATTCGATATTAGGTAGGTTCGATTTTTTTCAAATGTGTAAGCTTCGTTCCACCAGGCGTCGCAGCGACTACGTAGCGTCTTCGTGATCCGGATGTTAGAAAACATGTTTCCCATCGCAATACCGGTCTTGAACCCGAAACTAGACATGACCACGCAGGTCCGGAAAAAGGTAACGTCGGCGCTTTGATTTGAGCGTCATTCCTTTAATAAAATGTGTGCTTCATCCTTACTGGGAAAAAAGTGGTAATATCACAATTTCCAAGTAGCATTTTTACGAAGACCTGTTCATCAGTGGACCCGGGCTATCTGTAATAAATGATTACTATTATATCCCATTTACACACAATACCAATCACTGTATTGGAGAAAGAGATAGACAACCAGTTTTCTCTTGTGTAAAAACCAAAAACGGTGAAGCTTTCCAACCACTGAAGCCAGAATACAAGGCCGTAGGAAGGAGTGTTTACACGTGTGTATCTACGTACGGTTATCGCTTTTAGTTATGGACTAGTTGACTCCATCTTACAACTAGAGGCATTGATTGAATATAAATATATTCTTATCCAGAAGAAAAACAATTGGTTACATACGATATTTTGAGTCAATGCACATGTCCTTGTAAGTGTGAGTGATTTTACTTTATCTGACTTCACTGACTGACGTTATATGTTATATAATTTGAGATTAACTTTAATTTTAATCAGGTGGACGTCACCTTGAGACAACTGTTGAAATCATTGATGACACATATCGTCTACGTTGATCATGTGCGTCGCGACGAGCGATATTGGGCGGGAGACAATCCCCGCCAGCTGGCCTTCAGAGAGACGACGTACGACAAGGAGGTGTCACAGCTACAAGGGAACGTCCTCATGCCGATCGCCTGCTCCCTCGAGCAGATAACGACGTCACGTGGTATCAGCCTCGACGCCAGCGCCATCCAGCGACTGAAGCAGATCGAGTACAAGTCTCCGTCGAACCAATACCTCGGCGACATGCAGGCGTTCGTTGCGTTCAACTCTCTACAGAGACTTCTCACGGAGAGTCGGGCGTTCCTCGCCGCTCTCGGAAAGGCCGGACGCATATAAAGCAGATAGACATAAATGTGTTGTTAAGTTATGAATATATAAATACACTTTGTTATATTTTACATTGAGGTTGGATAAAACCATTACATTGCTCTAACCAGTTATATACCTTTGTTTTTGCCAACTGTGCAGATGCTACGATAAGTTTTGATTTAAATGAGAGGAAGGTATTGATTGTTGTACAAGTAGATATAATAAGTTAACAATATTGTGATACAAGTATTATTACGGTTCTAGCAGGTAAATGCTACCAGCACTGTTAAGTTTATTCATATATATTTTGCAGCACAGTGATTGCTCGGTATGATTTACATTGTATTTACGAAAGCTATGCATACGTTGTTGAATGGATATAATATATTCTCATGCCATATATTTTTTATTTAGCATGTTTACATATATACATAATGACTTTTTTGTATTAAGATGAAATCTATTGTTTTTATATCTTTGACATATGCATTATTATTATTTATTATTTATTATTATTTATTCATGTAAATACTTGAGTTTATACATATGCTTGGTGACGTCGTTGCGAATTCACCATGTTGATTAGTCCGATTATTTATTCATGGCAGAAAATATCTGCCAGTACTCATGTGTGATCATTTGTGCTAAACTTGAAAATACGATAGGCTATTCTGTCACGTTTTATATGACATAACATTCTTACGCGATGCAACACATCCACTGCACACAACATTCATTCCAGCGAGATCAGGCAGGCGGTACCTGTCCATTTTGCACCCACTGACCGTTACAACAGATCTGTTTATATTATCCGCCACAAGGGCCCTTAACTCATGATTGCTACGTCATAGAGGGGTATGTGCGAACTATAAAACTATATACATGTTCTTGCTGGTTCTTTTTTTTACAAATCTTGTGTTTGCTTTAATTTGTGTATTTTTTCTTGCAGGTTTTTGTATTATTTGTATTATTTTTGTATTTTTTAAACTCTTTGCCGTAGTTTTATCAAATGTATATCCATGTTTTTGGATCAATAAAGGAATTATTATTATTATTTATAGACGGTGTGGAGCGCTTACCTGTCGTATTACGTAGGGTACAATAAGATGATAACATTTAATAACAATAACATAAGAAGATTTTCCTTTTTGTTAAATGTGATAGAGTACAGTGTGACAACGAGCAGTGTATAAGTCATTGTCATATTACGGAATCGTGAATAGGCTTAATAAATAATATGTTCACACTCTGTTACAGTAGCAACTATGGTACCATTTCATTAAGAAAGTGACGCTATTTTAATGAAAGATTGTAGCGCTACACAGCGCACTCCTCTTAACAGACACAGAACCAACCGCTTTATATAATCAAATATAATGACTGGGAAGAAATCATTCCCTTTTCCCGATGTATTAAAACACGCCACTTAAGTGTATCAGCCTCTTAATAGAACCAAATTGCTCTGACCAGAAGTGATTCTGCTAAGTGGAGTCCATTGTAATTATAAAGCAAAACACCCTAAAGAGATAATAATAATCAGCATTACATTTCCTCCGTCACCGACACCTGGTGAGCAACAGCAATAACATAACGGCTGATCCAACCGCAAGACCACCAAAAAACCAGGTGACAAGTGGAGAGTGAAGCCAATGGCTTTTTGAGAGTCCATCTACGTGTACCCACCCTTCTGATATATTTTTTTTTTTATTTTTAAACATTCATTCTTCTACCATTTACACAATCAGTATATAATTTACTCCATTCAATTATCGACCCTTATTCCAGTTTGTTCCATGCATTTATTGTCCTCTGTGAGAGTGAATATTTGCTGACGTCCGATCTACACTGTTCCTTCACCAACGCTACTTCTCGTCCTGCAGTTACTCTACCTTGCTTAAGTGAGAAAAAGAGTTTCATAACCATTCAATATCTTATCTAACAAAATACTTTTTAATCTCCATTTAATATCCTTTCTCTAATGTTGTTAAACCACACGCTTTAGACGATTATAAACATCAACATAAATCCCCATACGGTCTCTCATTTCTAGGATCGGGATAGTTGCTCTCTTCCTTACTCTTTCTAGCGTATAATATATATCCATGTCCTTTTTTACAATATGGCCTCCAACGTTGCATACAAAATTCTAAATGAGACATAAATATTCGTTTACACATATGTATAATTAAATCTTTTAATTTTATATTTCTCCCCCAAATTAACCCAGCAGCAGCAGCAGCAGCAGCAGCAGCAGCAGCAGCAGCAGCAGCAGCAGCAGCAGCAGCAGCAGCAGCAGCAGCAGCAGCAGCAGCAGCAGCAGCAGCAGCAGCAGCAGCAGCAGCAGCAGCAGCAGCAGCAGCAGCAGCAGCAGCAGCAGCAGCAGCAGCAGCAGCAGCAGCAGCAGCACCAGCACCAGCACCAGCGGCAGCAGCAGCAGCAGCAGCAGCAGCGGCGGCGGCGGCGGCAGCAGCAGCGGCAGCAGCAACAATCATAAAAAAGGTGAAACATGGTTTTGAAGCAACTATATCAATTTCCTAATTTGAAACAAAATCTGCTTCGTGTGGTGCCCTGACGAACATGCTAAGAAAGACCCGTTATAGAGTGTTCACTGTCACGAATGCATCCATGTCGCCCAAAGTCAGACAAGATGGCGCCACGTAGCAGATACCCTGCAGTCGTTGGATGGCGCTGTCGTCAACTTGCGCGTTACGTGTCCTGACGATCTCGTTAATGGCGCAGGCAACAATGAGTACGTTCGCACGCATGTGGCTGGCAGTTAAAACTCCATCCTCGTCTATATTAGCGTATCACAAATTCACCTAAACATGCCTATTTTATCCAAATCATTCCAAGAATTAACTTTAGCTGTTAAGATAAGATAAGATAAGATAAGATACGTTTTATTACCAAGTAGCAAGTACAAGGAATTTGTAGTGTTGTGGCGTTAGCACAAACATACACTCATGCACCCAATCACACACGGAACTAAACATTACATATCACAATCGTAATACTAAAAACAGTTGAAAACAAGCGAGAGTAATATAATAGGTTGCAAGATTAAAAAATAAAAAAAATTAAAGATTAAAAAAAAATAAATAAATAAATAAAAAATTAAAAAGGCGACATTGCATCTACCTACCAGAGGCAAGACATTTATGATGGCTCTCCGTTTAAAAATCTCAGCGCTTGAGGATAGAAACTATTGTTAAATCGCGTCGTTTTAGTTTTTATGCTACGGTAGCGCTTACCGGAGGGAAGGAGTTCAAAGAGATGGTTGGCTGGATGATATTCGTCTTGTACAATGCGCTTGGATTTGCGCAAACTGCGAGATAGATAAAGAGATCTGATGGACGGCATATTTAACCCGATTAGTTTAGAGGCGTACTTGACGACTGATTCAATTTGATTAATTTCATCTTGGCTGGCGCGACCAAACCAGACAGTGATAGAAAATGACAAGACACTTTCAATAACTGCGCGGTAGAAACGTGTTAATATTGCTTGAGATAAGCCGAATCGTTTGAGGTGTCTAAGGAAGTACATGCGTTTTTGTGCTTTTTTAATGATGCCAATCGTGTTATTACACCAGGAAAGATCTTTAGAAATAGTCGAACCCAAAAATGTTACAGAGTCGGCTTGTAAAACTTCAGTACCGTCAATGACAAGGGGGTGGATGGGTGTTTTCTTTTTGCGAAAATCAATGATCATTTCCTTCGTTTTGGATATGTTTAGTACCAGGTTGTTGTTCTTACACCAGCCGACCAGTCTTTGAACTTCCTCTCTATACACAGACTCGTTAGCATTGTTGACACAGCCAATTACAGTGGTGTCATCCGAGAACTTAACCACGCGAACAGATTGGTTACCAGATACACAGTCGTTTGTAAAGAGAGTGAAAAGGAAAGGAGAAAGCACGCAGCCTTGTGGGGCACCAGTGTTAAGAATAACAGGTTTGGAGAGAGAGTTTTTGACCTTGACAGATTGAGGCCTGTGAAGAAGAAAGTTGAGAGTCCAGTGACATATGGCAGGATGCACATTCAGAGATACAAGTTTATCAAACAACTTCACAGGAATTATGGTGTTAAAGGCCGAGCTAAAGTTCTGGTAAGGTTAAAATACTGGATATCCAAAATGGTGAACTCTTTGCGGGTCAATGCGGGTCATGGGCGTGATTTCCATCCTCTCAACGATGGCAAGTTATCAGAAGTAGCGGACAAAGATCTCGTTTGCCTGGAGCGGATTGTGCGTATCTGAGCCGACTTACATAGATATCCACAAGTAAATTAAAAGCCAATGGTATCGAGGATAGCATAACTGACTGGATAGAACAATGGCTGACTGACAGAAGACAACGAGTTGTAGTAGATGGAGAAGTTTCAAATTGAAAATCGGTTTTGAGTGGGGTACCTCAAGGATCAGAATTAGGACCTATATTATTCTTAATATATATCAATGACTTGGATGACAGTATAACAAGTAACGTACTGAAATTTGCGGATGAAACAAAACTGTTTAGAAAGGTT
The DNA here is from genome assembly GCA_963662155.1 of Lamellibrachia columna. Taxonomy (NCBI): domain Eukaryota; kingdom Metazoa; phylum Annelida; class Polychaeta; order Sabellida; family Siboglinidae; genus Lamellibrachia; species Lamellibrachia columna. The sequence goes on from OY759270.1 coordinate 9,054,478, forward strand.
AATACTGATGGTGATAAACAACATTTACAAAACGATCTAGACAGATGAGTGAAATGGTCTGAGAAATGGCAGATGCTGTTCAATTTTGGGAAATGTAAATGCCTACATACAGGACATGGGAACTTGAATGTAAACTATAAAATGAGAGATACTGTTCTGGGTACTACTGTAAAAGAAAATGACTTAGGAGTTACAATAAGCGCTGATATGAAAGTTTCAGAGCAGTGTAATATTGCAGCTTCAAAGGGTAATCAAATTTTTGGATTGATTAGAAGAAACACAACATACAAGGGAAAAAAGTTGAACAGTAACCACACTCTCCGGTGTCTGTAGTGCCGACGGCATCCGCATTGTGATACCGCCATGACTGCATGCCATAACACATAGTATCCGTTTTCGCTTTGTTCGAATTTGAAATTTTGCGAACAGTGCCCATGGCACAAGAAATGTCAACACATTACGTATTATCAAGGGTTTTAAATCATAATATGTCTTAGTATAATTTGGTTCAGTGGATCCCTATATAAAGTCATTAAATTTGTATATCCATTTCGCGAGAAAGAACTGTCAACGCGTATTTTGTAAAACCTCGATTTCCGAACACCATCTTTCGCACAACAGCTCACTACACAGTAAATAAATCACAATAAAAAGTATCACCAAGGCTGGTTGCGACAGGTCAAGGTCATAGACAAACTTCACATGATAATATTTCGGTACCCCGAAGTATTTTTTGTAAAAGAGCGGCACCATCCAGGAAGGAATAGGATCTGTCAAATGCAATAACAATACCTCCAAATGCCACTTCTTCACTGCACACCTACACGGCTATTGCACAGCAAGGGAAAACATGTTTCTACAGACCACGGTCTAAAAAACGCCACCATCGAAATTGCCGCAGGTCAGTAATCTAAGCATATATTGTGAGATCAGTGTCATATCATTTAGATGATGTAATACAATCAAGTTCGAAAGAATATTGTTCAGAAATGTTACTAGTTCTAACGTTCTAACGTTTATATTTGATTCTACAACCAAGAACGTTGTAAATAAAACATTTTATTACAGACATGTCAAACTTGTCTTGAAACGTACGTTTGTATAATGCAATATATATATATATATATATATATATATATATATATATATATATATATATATATATATATATATATATATATATATATATATATATATATATATATATATATATATATATATATATATTTATTAGACACATTTCGAACTTGTCTTGACACGTACGTTTGTATGTTGCAATATATATATATATATATATATATATATATATATATATATATATATATATATATATATATATATATATATATATATATATATATATATATATATATATGTATCTTCATGACGGCTAAAAAAAAAAAAAAAAAAATCTTATTCACACAAAATGCGCCTTTTCGAGGTCGGTGCCATTCGAAATGTATGTTTTGATACCAAAGACAGCTTCACATAACGTTCACACCTTGAGCTATTGTTGAAATATGAGTGTAAATAGCGGCCAGTTAAACTCTCAATAAGACGGCCAAATGCTGCATCGTCCCTGCACGCCTACGCGGGAATAGCAATAGCAAGGGAATTACGAATGGGGTCACCATAACCATGTTTCCACTTACCACAGTTTAGAACATGGCTCCACCGAAACTGCCGGAGGTCAACAATGTAATCTAATATGTTGAGATCAATATCTCACATAGATCAGTATCATATCAATTACACGCATTAATTCAACCCACTTCGGAACAATATCGTTCAGAAATTGTAATAGTAACGTCAATTTATAGCAAACCATAACCAGACCCTTCAGCCATGAAATGCGGGGGTACCGGGTAATTACTTCGCAACCAAACAAAACATGACAACATAATCCAGTAATCGTCTGGTAGTTTAGTGACGTCATTTTGTGTTAAACCCTAATTATCCCCTTCAGCCATGAAATCCGGTGGTACCGCGTAATTGATTCGCTAAAAAACTACGAAACAATAATTTCAGTAATTATCCCAGAGTACAATACTAATAATAATTATCACAACATTATCGCTTAGGCTTTTCCCAATGTGAAGATATATAAATACGAAGCTCCCATTCACCCAAACAGCGTTAACGTTTATTACTGCACAACGGTTCATATATTGAAGTGGAGTTAACAAAAACAAGAATTCTGACATGGCCATTTTGAAATTCACATTATTTGCAAGTAAGTTCATAATATACTTATACGATTCGCTAACGGCTGCAGTAACGTTAGTTTTGTAGGTAAATTTTATATATTTAGAAACAGTAAACTGTAATGGTTTTAATTCAAGTTTTCATTGGATACTGAAATAACAGTAACGGCTTAGCGCGGAAATCACCGGGAACCCAAGCTCGTGAACGCGTCAAAGTTAAATGGTTAGGTAATGTCTGGAATCGAATTAAACTATCACAGTTGTATGTATACGCTGAGTAGTGAAATGCGAGGTCAAATGGTAGCTTTTCTTGTGACGTCAAAATATTTACTGGTTCTTGTGGTGCTGCAACCGAGAAATCCCTAATTCCGAATTTATAGCTGTAAATATTCGGCATGCTATCTGCTATACCTAGTTTATTTAATTAAAAGTATTTGTCTACACACTAACCCGCCCCGTTTACTGTGACCACATGTAGATTATTGCGAAATAGCTAAAATGGAAAGAAAAAAACCGGATACTATGTTTCATGGCTTGCAGTCATGGCGGTATCCCTATGCGGATGCAGTCGGTACTACGGACGCCGAAGAATGTGGCTACCGTTCAACTTCGAGAACCCGTGTCAGGGACCTGGTCGTGGGTCGGCGGGACACGACACGACTGAGGGAGACGGGGAGACGAAGTCGGCGTCGTCAGAGACGAGTGCCACGGCTGAGCAAGTACATCGCCTTCTACTACGAGCCACTCACAGAGTCTCCGCCCTTCTGGAGATCTATGTAAGTCGGCTCAGATACGTGAACTCCGCTTCAGGCCATCGAGATCTTTGATCGCAATTTCTGATAACTTGCCACCGCTAAATTGAATAATGGCGACTTTGATTGCTTAATTAAATGGACGAGTGCTTAATGGGACATTGTCAGAGTTAATTTATTAATATTTATAACATCCTGGTTGATAGATAGTTGTGGTGGTGGTGGTGGTAGTTGTAGTGGTGGAGGTTGTTGTTGTTGTTTGTGTAATAGTAGTAGTAGTAGTAGTAGTAGTAGTAGTAGTAGTAGTAGTAGTAGTAGTAGTAGTAGTAGTAGTAGTAGTTGTAGTAGTAGTAGTAGTAGTAGTGGTAGTTGTAGTACCAGATATAGTTATTATCTGTTAGAGGGATTATGATTATTATTCAGCCTATGAAGACAGTTAAATGGTAGACAGTAAGATGAAAACAGTAACATGGTAGACAGTAAGATGAAGACAGTAACATGGTAGACAGTAAGATGAAGACAGTAACATGGTAGACAGTAAGATGAAGACAATAACATGGTATACAGTAAGATGAAGACAGTAACATGGTAGACAGTAAGATGAAGACAGTAACATGGTAGACAGTAAGATGAAGACAGTAACATGGTAGACAGTAAGATGAAGACAGTAACATGGTAGACAGTAAGATGTAGACAGTAACATGGTAGACAGTAAGATAAAGACAGTAACATGGTAGACAGTAAGATGAAGACAGTAACATGGTAGACAGTAAGATGAAGAAAGTAACATGGTAGACTGTAAGATGTAGACAGTAACATGGTAGACAGTAAGATGAAGACAGTAACATGGTAGACAGTAAGATGAAGACAGTAACATGGTAGACAGTAAGATGAAGACAGTAACATGGTAGACAGTAAGATGTAGACAGTAACATGGTAGACAGTAAGATGAAGACAGTAACATGGTAGGCAGTAAGATGAAGACAGTAACATGGTAGACAGTAAGATGAAGACAGTAACATGGTAGACAGTAAAATGAAGACAGTAACATGGTAGACATTAAGATGAAGACAGTAACATGGTAGACAGTAAGATGAAGACAGTAACATGGTAGACAGTAAAATGAAGACAGTAACATGGTAGACAGTAAGATGAAGACAGTAACATGGTAGACAGTAAGATGAAGACAGTAACATGGTAGACAGTAAGATGAAGACAGTAACATGGTAGACAGTAAGATGAAGACAGTAACATGGTAGACAGTAAGATGAAGACAGTAACATGGTAGACAGTAAAATGAAGACAGTAACATGGTAAACAGTAAGATGAAGACAGTAACATGGTAGACAGTAAGGTGAAGACAGTAACATGGTAGACAGTAAGATGAAGACAGTAACATGGTAGACAGTAAGATGAAGACAGTAATTCCACTCAGTTCGAGTTACATTGTGTCTAGTAGTAGTAGTAGTAGTAGTAGTAGTAGTAGTAGTAGTAGTAGTAGTAGTAGTAGTAGTAGTAGTAGTAGTAGTAGTAGTAGTAGTAGTAGTAGTAGTAGTGGTGGTGGTGGTGGTGGTGGTGGTGGTGGTAGTAGTAGTAGCAGTTATAGTTATTATCTGTTAGAGGGATTATTATTATTACTCAGCCTATAAAGACAGTTAAATGGTAGACAGTAAGATGAAAACAGTAACATGGTAGACAGTAAGATGAAGACAGTAACATGGTAGACAGTAAGATGAAGACAGTAACATGGTATACAGTAAGATGAAGACAGTAACATGGTAGACAGTAAGATGAAGACAGTAACATGGTAGACAGTAAGATGAAGACAGTAACATGGTAGACAGTAAGATGAAGACAGTAACATTGTAGACAGTAAGATGAAGACAGTAACATGGTAGACAGTAAGATGAAGACAGTAACACGGTAGACAGTAAGGTGAAGACAGTAACATGGTAGACAGTAAGATGAAGATAGTAACATGGTAGACAGTAAGATGAAGAAAGTAACATGGTAGACAGTAAGATGTAGACAGTAACATGGTAAACAGTAATATGAAGACAGTAGCATGGTAGACAGTAAGATGAAGACAGTAACATGGTAGACAGTAAGATGAAGACAGTAATTCCACTCAGTTCGAGTTACATTGTGTCTTGTCTCCGTAAACCTTATCCGACACATCAACGCTGGTCGCTCTATCATATTTCTTTATGTTATGCTGCCATAATCAAGCAAGATGCATTACAACGGTTGATATCTGCCGTTTGGTTTGAATCGACAGGGTACGAGACGCCTTCGATCTCTGGTCCCCTTCCTTGTGGACGAAATCCCTGGATGGGCGCCCGTCTTCCAATCTGATCTCCAAACATTGGAGCGTGATATGGCACAGGTGAGACTTACATGTTATTGACTGTGTTTCTTCAACAACGGTCAAAGTAAAAACTCCAGTTTGACCTATTCATCACCATAGCAAAGTATTTACGGAAAGTAACGTAATTATTTAGAAAAACTCCCAGTTATTTCTCTGCGTCTGTAGCTGAATGCCTCGATCAAGCATTTGTTATACGTTCAATTATGCTTAATGACATATATCCTTCCGGAAGCCAGACAACTGAAAACATTTATATTCTGTGATTTGTTTCCACAGTCGGACGACACCTTGCGGCGAATTCTCGAAGCATTGATGACCTACATAGTTCACGTGAACCACGTGAAGCTGAACGAGATGTTTTGGGCAGGAAACAACCCCGAGCAGACGGTTTGGAGACCACGGACGCTGGAACGGGAAGTGGCAAAACTAGAGGCGAATGCCCTCATGCCGGTTGCCTGCGCCATTAGTGAGATCGCCAGGACACGTAGTGTGCAAGTTGACGCCAGCGCCATCCAGCGACTACGTCGTATCCGTTACGCAGCGCCATCTAGTCTGACCTTGGGCGACATGGATGCATTCGTGACGCTCAACTCTCTACAGCGGGATTTCCTCACTTACAGTAGCATGTTCTTTAGGGCATTACGTGATGGCAGGATGCTCTGAGCAATTTATGTTGTTAGGAAATACTGCATCACATCCGGCGTTATATAGTTTGCCCTTTTATATTTGTTGTACATGCAGTCGTCGGTATGTAGTACTGACGCATATTTACAAGTCGTTATTTAATAATTTCTTGTAGCATAATATGTTCGTTATCAATAATATGATGTGCCCACCTATTGAATATATGTCGTTGTACTGGGCGTCTATTAATCAGTTGCTGTTTTAGTTTTCACGTTTCATATATATATATATATATATATATATATATATATATATATATATCAATGTAGTTGTTTTATTCTTGTGTACACTATATACATGTTGTATATTTATTATTCACATAATATAATGTTTGATATCAGTGGGGTTGTTTTAGTTTACAATATATACATATTTTATATTATTTTTATTTATTAACGCTTCTCATCGATTTAGTAGCTTTGGTCTATATCCCCTCATTAAAATAAAGTCAAGTACCTATGTTTATAATTCGATGAAATAAATAAATATAGCAAATCTATATATTGACGGGGATGTGCTGTGCAAGTCTTAGAACCACCTCAAGACATTTGAATGGTTTAGTAGTATTAATTAATTGATAGTTTCATTACTAGTACTCCTGGTAGTTGTCGTATCTTATGTAGATGTTGATTAAATGGTGTACATTTTTTATTGATTGTTATGACATAATTATATTCGGTATTTGGTTAACATAATATATTATATGCTGTTATACCTTAAATTTATCATTTGACTATATAACTATTGCACTTACACAGTCGCCAATTATTGATGTTGCCTAAATGATTTATTATATTCAATTAAATAAAAGGAAAAAAAACAATTACGCTCGTGTTTCACTACTTTGATGTATGCTTCGTTTACTTATTGCAAGGCCGTGGCCTTGACTCCCACGTCACTCGTCACCATTATGACTGAATACAGCATCATACTAGCACCGAGGAACGTAGGCGTAGGCAGCTTCACATCATGGTCGAGGAAAATAACGCTCTCTCAAGAGGATTCCCCAAAATAAATAACATTTAGTTAGGAGTTGCACTTACCTTCACGCTGGTGATGCATTTAAAATATTTCTTGATATGTCCGTTTGTATAATCAATATATGTGTATGTACCTTCATGACGGCTGAAATCCAATTGGGTTTTTATTCTTATTCACAAAATATTCGTCATCTCCGAGCTCTTTGCCACTACAAATGTAGGTTTTGTTACCAAAAAAACTTCAGATGATGTTCACAACTTGAGTTATTGTTGAAAAATTACTGTAAATGGCGGTCATTTAAACAAATTCAAATGGTCGCTAAATGCTGTATCTTCCCTTCACGTCTACGCGGCTATTGCAGTTGTAACGGAATTACGATTGAAGTCATCGTAAACATATGTTTACACTTAGCACAGTTTAGAACATGGTTCCACTGAAACTGCCGGAGGTCAACACTCTAATATCATATCTTGAGATCATATCGCACATCGATCAATGTCAAAGCAATTAGACGTATTAATTCAACCCAGTTCGAAACAATATCACTCAGAAATGTTAATCGCTTGATATCGTTCTCGAGGCGCGAGATTAAAAGCATGGATCCGCTTTCTTCTCTTGTTCTGTGAAATGACTGCAAACGAGAGAAATTAGCATTGGAGACTCACATGATTCAGCCATGGCGCGTCTGGTGGATACCATAACAACGATTTGTCGACAAACAGTTTGGAAAACAATCATGTATCACTTTTAATATGTACCCAATACTAGTCCGAATCTATTTAGCACACCTTTAATTGACCGGTTCTATGAAGATACATATCCCGTCTCACAATTGTCTCCAAAACAAATGTTTAATTTGATTCCACTGTGTTTGATATACAAAATATATAGTACAGCCAACACATTGTCTATGCCGTCCGGCCAGTTGTTTTATTATCAAACCTTGTCAGCGTCGCCTGGACAATGACTATGTGAGGTTAGACCACCGACGGATTAGCATTCTACGTTTCGAAATAAATGTTGCTATTTATGGCGCACTGGCCTTTCGCACTCAACGATGACAAATTATCAGAATTAGTGGACAACGATCTCGTTTGGCTGAGACGAATTATGCGTATCTGGGCCGATTACATAGATATCCATTAAAGCGGAGACTCTGTGTGACTGGTTCGCAGTAGCAGACGATACACCTGATCAACGGTGACGCTCGTTTCTGACGGCGCTGACTTCGCCTCCACGGCCCCTCAGTCGTGTCGTGTCCGGCCGACCCCCGATCAAGTGCCTGGCACGGGTTCTCGAAGTTGAACAGTACCCACACTCTCCGGCGTCTGTAGTTCCGTCTACATCCGCATTGTGATATCGCCATGACTACATGCCATAACACATAGTATCCGTTTTCGCTTTGTTCGAATTTGATATTGTGCGAACAGTGCCCATGGCACAAGAAATGTCAACACATTACGTATTATCAGGGTTTTAAATCATATTATGTCTTAGTATAATTTGGTTCAGTGGATCCCTGTATAAAATCATTGAATGTTTATATCCATTTCGCGAGAAAGAACTTAGAAGAAACGAGTGCCCTTGGTAGGGGAGACCGGGGTTAATGTTTCCAAGACAAAGGCGTTGATTAGATGTTTCCGCGACGACGAAGAATGACAAGGATATGCGATTTACTTCCCCCTAATTTAATTGGGAAAGCAGCGATTTACGTAGACATCCATGTGCGGGAAATACGAACGGCAGACACGGACGTATTGAATCTCGTTCTTTGATGGGATCAAAGCCGTTTATACTTTTCAAACTTTTCTTGATATATACGTTAGTATGATGCAATATATATGTACGTATCTTCATGACGGCTGAAATTTTTTTTTAATCTTACTTACAAACAAATTCGTCTTTTCGAGCGCTTTGCCATTGGAAATGTAGGTTTTGTCACCATAGACAGCTTCGTATAATGTTCATACCCTGAGTTATTGTTGAAATATGAGTGTAAATGGCGGCCAGTTAAATTTCAATAAGACCGCCAAATGCTGCGTCGTCCCTGCACGCCTACGTGGTTGTTACAATAGCAAGGGAATTATGAATGGAGTCACCTAACCATATTTCTACTTACCACAGTTTAGAACATGGCTCCAATGAAACTGCCGGAGGTGAACAATGCTGAAACTGCCGGAAGTCAACAATGCTGAAACTGCCGGAAGTCAACAATGCTGAAACTGCCGGAAGTCAACAATGCTAAAACTGCCATAAGTCAACAATGCTGAAACTGCCGGAGGTCAACAAAATAATCTAATATGTTGCGATCAATATCACACATAGATCAGTATCATATCAATTTGAAGTATTAATTCAACCCAGTTCGAAACGATATCATTCAGAAATTTTAATAGTGCTAACACTTATATGGCATTCTAAAACCAAAAACGTAAATAAAACATGTTTGAGAGTAATGTCTAATTATGTTAAGAGTAATCACAAAATCAGAAATCACTCACGTTGCTGGAAAAGCAGTGGACGCCCACTAATCGTCTCGTTGGGTAGTGACGTCAATTTGTAGTAAACCCTAATCAGCCCCTTCAGCCATGAAACGCGGGGGTACCGGGTAATTACTACGCGACCAAACGAAACAATGATTTCAGTAATTATCCAAAAGTACAATACTAATTATAATAATCACAACATAGATCGTTTAGATATGTTAATATTGCTAACACTTATATGGTGTTCTATAACAAAAGAAATAAATATAACATGTTTGAGAATAGTGTATGAATATGTGAAGAATAACCACCGAATATGAAATCACTCACATTGACGTAAAGACACCATAGCGGACGTCTATTAATGGTCTGGTAGCTTAGTGACGTCATTTTGTGTTAAACCCTAATTATAATTACTTCGGTAACAAACAACGAAACCATAATTTCCCAATACGAGTGCATATAAATATGAAGCTCGCATTCATTCATACATCACAAACTGATTATTACTGCACAACGCTTCATAGACTAAGGTGGATTGTACAAAACAAGAATTCTGACATGGCCATTTTGAAATTCACATTATTTGCAAGTAAGTTCATATTACATTTATGCGAATCGCTAATGGCTACACTAAAGTTAGTTTTGTAGATACATGTTATATATTTAGAAACAGTAGATTGAAATGGCTTTACTTCAAGTTTTCATTGGATACTGAAATAACAGTAACGGCTTAGCGCAGAATTTACCGTGAAACCAAGCTCATGAACGCGTCAAATCTAAATGGTTAGGTAATGTCTGGATTATATTTACAATGTCACTGTTGTATGCGTACGCTGAGTAGTTAGGATGAAATGCAAGGTCAAATAGTGGCTTTTCTTGTGACGTCGAAATATTTCCTGCTTTCTTCACGCTGACAGGAAATGAATTCTACAGATGTGGTGCTGTAGCTGAAAAATCCCTAGTTCCGAATTTATTGTTGAAAATATTCGGCATGCTATCTGCTATACCTTTTTCGTTTAATAAAAAGTATTTGTCCACACACTTACCCGCTCCATTTAGTGTGACCACTTGAAGATTATTGCGAAGTAGCTAAAACGGACAAAACTAGAACGGATACTATGTTTCATGGCTTGCAGTCATGGCGGTATCACTATGCGGATGCAGTCGGTACTACGGACGCCGAAGAATGTGGCTACCATTCAACTTCGAGAACCCGTGCCAGGGACCTGGTCGTGGGTCGGCGGGACACGACACGACTGAGGGAGACGGGGAGACGAAGTCGGCGTCGTCAGAGACGAGTGCCACGGCTGAGCAAGTACTTCGCCTTCTACTACGAGCCACTCACAGAGTCTCCGCCCTTCTGGAGATCTACGTAAGTCGGCTCAGATACGTGAACTCCGCTTCAGGCCATCGAGATCTTTGATCACAATTTCTGATAACTTGCCACCGCTAAATGGAATAATGGTGACTTTGATTGCTTAACTGGGCGAATGCTTAAAGGGACATAGCGACAGTTAATTTATTAACATTTATAACATCCTGGTTAATAGTTATTTTGTTGGAGGTAGTTACAGTAGTTGTTGTTGTTGTTGTTGTTGTAGTAGCAGTGGTAGCAGTAGTAGTACTAGCAGCAGTAGTAGTAATAGTATTATTATTATTATTAGTAGTAGTAATAGTAGTAGAAGTAGTAGTAGTAGTAGCAGCAGCAGCAGCAGCAGCAGCAGCAGCAGCAGCAGCAGCAGCAGCAGCAGCAGCAGCAGCAGTAGTAGTAGTAGGAGCAGCAGCAGCAGCAGCAGCAGCAGCAGCAGCAGCAGCAGCAGCAGCAGTAGTAGTAGTAGTAGTAGCAGCAGTAGTAGCAGCAGCAGCAGCGGTAGTAGAAGAAGCAGTAGCAGTGGTAGCAGCAGTAGCAGTTATAATTATATGTTAGATGGATTATTATTATTATCCAGCCTATGAAGACAGTAACAAGATAGACAGAAAGATGAAGCAGTAACTCCACCCAATTCCAGTAATGTTGTATCTTGTATTCGTAAAACGTATTCCAACACATAAACGCGTAACACTCTATCCTATTTCTTTATGTTATGGAATGCCATAATCACCCAAGATGGATTACAACTGTTGACATCGGCTGTTTGATTTGAATCGACAGGGTACGAGACGCTCTCTGGTCCCCTACCTTGACGATGAAATCCTTGGATGGGCGCCCGTCTTCCAATCTGATCTCCAAAAATTGGAGCGTGACATGGCACAGGCAAGATATAAAACATAGCAAAGCATTTACCGAAAGTAGCGTAATTATTAAAAAAAACTCCAAGCTATTTTTCTGCGCCTGTAGCTCTATGCCTCGATCATATATTTGTTATGCGTTGAGTTATGCATAATGACATATATCCTTCTGGAAACTTGACAAATGAACAAATTAATGTTCTGTGATTTGTTTCCTCAGTTGGACGACACCTTGCGGCGACTCTTGGAAGCATTGATGACCTACATAGTTCACGTGAACCATTTGAAACTGAACGAGATGTTTTGGGCGGGAAACAACCCGGAGCAGATGGTGTGGAGACCACGGACGCTGGAACGGGACGTGGCAAAACTAGAGGCGAACGTCCTCATGCCGGTTGCCTGTGCCATTAGTGAGATCGCCAGGACACGTAGTGTGCAAGTTGACGCCAGCGCCATCCAGCGACTGCGTCGTATCCGTTACGCACCGCCATCTAGTCTTTTTAGGAGCGACATGGATGCATTTGTGACGCTCAACTCTCTACAGCGGGATTTCCTCACTTACAGTAGCATGTTCTTTAGGGCACTACGTGATGGCAGGATACTCTGAGCAATTTATGTTGTTAGGAAATACTGCATCACATCAGGCGTTATATAGTTTTGCCCTTTTATATTTGTTGCAGATACAGTCGTAGGCGTGTAGTACTTGACGTCTCTTTACCAGTCGTGTTTTAATCATTTCTTGTAGCATAATATGTTCGTTGTCAATACTATAATGTTTTCTCTTAAGAATAATATTTATATATATATATATATATATATTATCAATGTGGTGGTTTTATTCGAGCGTATAATATATACATGTTTTATATTTATCTTTCACATAAGATAATGTTTGGTATCAATGGGGTTGTTTTAGTTTACAATACATATATCGTTTTATTACTTCTAGTAGATGTGGTGCCTTATGTAGATGTTTATTAAATGGTGCACATTTTATTTTGTTATTGATCGCTATGACAGTGTTTCTTTATTTTTTTGCATAATATGTTATATGTTATTATTTATTAAAATTTACACAATCGCCACGTATTGATGTTGCCCAAATGATTTATTATATTTAATTAAATAAATCGAAAAACCATTGCGCTCGTGTTTCACTACTTTGATGTATGCTTCGTTTACTTATTGAATGGCCGTGGCCTTGACTCCGACGAACGTAGGCGTAGGCAGCTTCACATCATGGTCGAGGAAAAAAGCTCTCTCAAGAGGATTTCCCCCAAATAACAAACATTTCGTTAGGAGTTGCATTTGCCTTGACGCTGGTGATGCATTTGAAACTTTTCTTGATATGTACGTTTGTGCATATATATATATATATATATATATATATATATATATATATATATATATATATATATATATATATATATATATGTAACTTCATCACGGCTGAAACCAATTTAGTTTTTATTCCTACTCACAAAATATTCGTCTTCTTCGAGCTCTTTGCCACTGGAAATTTCGGTTTTGGTACCAAAAACCGCTTCAGATGATGTTCGCCTTATTGTTGAAAATAACTGATAATGGCGGCCATTTAAAAATTCAATATCATCGCTAAATGCTGTATCTTCCCTTCACGTCTACTCGGCTATTGCAGTTGCAACGGAATTATGATTTGAAAAGTTTCCACTTACCACATTTTGAACATGGCTCCACTGAAACTGCCGGAGGTCAACAATCTAATATCTGGGCTTTTCTACATTGGATGTCATTTTGTGAGTTTGTGTAGGATCCGAAATATAAAAAATTCTCTACTTTCTCAATTTAACTCCCATCTGACGAGTGTACACAATCATTAGTAGACGGGTTGATATGTGTGTACTTTGTTTTGCTTGGATTGAGAAATAATCTAGTAGATTAGGAAGCACAGTCCACTTGATGAAGTAAAAGTTCTGCATCTTGTATTGTGTCAGCGAACAGAACGATGCTATCAGCATAATCCAGATCAGACAGACGGCAGGTGTACAGTCACGAGTTTTGTGTCCCTCGTGTTTATATTGTAATATATCCATTAACTATTTTTGTTTTAAATATTCTACGCTTTACCTCACAAATTATCGTCACTTTCAGAGCAAAAATATTTAATTTGTAATTAGTGATAGCCATAGCCCAAAAGATCTGAAAGATATGCTTATCTAGTTCTGGTTACGAAACTTCATCTCTATGAAATATTTGTTTTTAACCGGCAGCTTTCTTTATATTATAACTGAAACGGTCGTGTCGGTCGCATCGTTTTTGCAGCCTCTCTAGCACAGACATGTGATTTTTTTTAATGTTAAAACTTTTTCTACCTGCATTTTAGAAATAGTTTTCTTTTGTGGAATGTTGAGTGAACGTGTAAGTTCACTATTAAGTGGCATATAGTGTTTTCAGTGACTTTGTGAGGCTCTTTGTGACGTATAACGCCCGCCGTACACATACCGATTCTTCCGTTGGCAACATGTTGGCAAGTACTTTTTCAGTTGGCAACTCAAGCGTAGTCGTTATGTGTATGTTCTCCACCAACAGTTGGCAACACTTTTGTGGACATTTGGCAGTATGGAAAATCAGTTCGCCGACGGTCGGTCGATGGGTAGTGTCGCCAAGTATGTGTCGGCAGACAAACTGTTGGCGACTAACAGTCGGTATGTGTATGGCGGGCTTAAGACGTAAGATAAAAATCATCAAGGACCACCTTTATACGATTCGATCTTATCCTGCATTATCTCGACATACTGCTACATGCTTATCCTGCATTATATCGACATACTGCTACATGCTTATCCTGCATTATCTCGACATACTGCTACATGCTTATCCTGCATTATCTCTACATACTGCAACATGCTTACCCTCACGTTGTTAGATTGTGCTACATACTGCAACATGCTTACCCTCACGTTGTTAGATTGTGCTACATACTGCTACATGCTTACCCTCACGTTGTTAGATTGTGCTACATTATGCTGGATTATGACACATCGTTGTAATTTTTATTTCCTTCACATCTAATATTATCTCCAATTTGTAGCATCATTCCATGAAAAGATTACTATACCTAATTATAGGTGGTTCTTGTAATAAACCCCTTGTTGTAGCAACATTGTAAATGAGTAAACAAATATACTCACATTGATTGATTGATTGGTTGATTGGTTGATTGATTGATTGATTGATTGATTGATTGATTGAACTAATGTTTTCACGGTTTTAGATTGCTCAGGTTTGGGTTTCTGACAGTCAAATGGTATTTTTGACGGGACATTGTCAGAAACTAGTTTCTGACAGATTTCTGACGTCAGAAACTCAGAAATTGTCAGAAACTGTCAGTGCTCTATCCAATCTCTCTTATGAATTTATGTTTGATATTGTTCATTATATTGCGTATTGAATAGATACATTATATTCATTATTCTTGCATAGAAAGAACAACAAAATTATGAGTAATGCTACATTACTCAACACTTTAACAAAGCGTTCCCACACAGCTTTAGCTGGTATACCACACTTAAACATGGCCAAACTGGGCTGTTAAAATGTCATTATAATATGCGTAATCACCTATTCATATGTAACACTACATCTCTGTGTGAAGGCTTAGCAACTGGTAGCTGGCCAAGCAGTGCTAACCAGAAAGCAGTTGGCCAATCAGCTTGAAATAAGCACTTTGAATTGCAAGGGTGGTCAAACTTAACAACTATAAAGCAAGCCCATTCAGTATGACTGCGGTTCACTATCAGCTGAGAACAGTAATCTAATAATATTATTTGGGCAGTACAACAGCCTGGAACTAAGTTAAAATCTTCCTAGATGCATAATGCATAATGCACTGCAATATGGGGAGGTTTCAACTGGCCAATCCGGCTTGTAACTACATTTGTATTGCTTAACCTTAACTTCAAGTGATCCACAAAGAAATCTTTGCCTAACCGTTTATTACCTTCCCAACTGTCACTGACACCTGTCCACAGTTCTAACCCAGTTCATTGATGTCCTCTCCAATGTTATTGCTGGAATGTACATACAACCCAGCCAATTTCCTGCATGCTTTCTCAATTGTGACTGACACCTGTCCTGTTGTTTTAAAAGGCCTAGTGAAACCACAGTGCCACAATTATTTATGTAAACATTATTATCAAATCAAGCAAACTCGAACACACTATAATGCACAGAGTAGAATTTGCACTTGCATATCAATGGTGACTTAAAGACTCTTGTTCTGTCGATATCACGTGTGACTCGTAACGACTCCGTTTGAGAAGGAGTTACTGTATAGCGCCAGCAGCCAAATATATAGTATGAACTGATGGCAGTTTACTCTTATTTGATGACGGGTTAGCCAAATGCCCGGATGAGAGCCTAATTAATCTAATTATGCATGCGACAAGAATCTGGACGCATACATAATATTCGTCGCAATGAAATGTACGGCTTGACTACAGGCGATGACGTGTTGACTACAGGCGATGACGTGTTGACTACAGGCGATGACGTGTTGACTACAGGCGATGACGTGTTGACTACAGGCGATGACGTTTTGACTACAGGCGATGACGTGTTGACTACAGGCGATGACGTGTTGACTACAGGCGATGAGGTGTTGACTACAGGCGATGACGTGTGCGACAAACAGTGAAGACACATAACGGAGCCTGGCTAATGGCGGCTGACACAGGGTCTAAATAACTAAACTACAGTAGGGATGGCATAAATTAGCTAATTACTGATTATTCTTTCAATATTAACAGCGAGACCACGCTTCTGCGGCGAGACTCTCTTCTCTGCAAATTCAGAATGCAAGCGAGAGTAGGATACGCAAGACCCAGGGTGGGTACGGCATGCGTGCACATTAGTTCTACACACCTACGCGATTATACCACGACTGCCATGTCATACGACTAGTCCCGAATGTTAATTTGAAGTCGAAATACTTCTAACACGCGAAAAACGTACATAATCGAACATCGCCGTCAAAAGGAATCATAACGAAACTACGTGGATCGAGTCACACTCCCTGAACAGTGGCGCCACACAGCGTATCGTGAAATGGTTAATCGCGCCAGTAGTGTTCACGTGGGTGCACGAGAACGACGTTATAGACGTTACTAGTTAAACTCACACGTCAAGTCGATGGCCGCCAATCGTGAGCCCAAGTTGAACTGATAAGTATAATTATTTTATATACTGCATAGGGTAATATGGGCTGGATTGGATACATTATACGCTGAATTCATAGACCTACTTATATGTTGGCAAGAACAGGAAAACAAATCATTTTCACAGTTTTTTTGAGAAAGAGATCGAATAATTTTGCGACAACGTGCACCGTCAAGTAATACATTTTGATATAAATTTACAGGCATAGTACTTAAGTCGTTAGGTGGAAACTGCTACAACTTACACATATCAATATTTGCCCATGATTTGCTCGGCGACGCCCTGTTTTAACACGAAGGACAAAGGCATGTCTTTATATATCTCGGTATCCACGGCCTTAGAACCGCTCAACGCGATTCACTCGTCACAGCAAGACTTAACTTTGGCTGACACTCGCGGTTGTATCGCACACAATGCACATTTAACCAGACAATTTGATGATTCACAAATATGTCCACACTTTCACAATTGAAACGGTAGACATCGCTCTCTGCTCCTCAACTTTCACGCTAGAAATAAAAATCGAAGATAATATTCGTACAACCTGTTAAGAATGTAGCCATTTATCGCCAAGTTTTGCACATTACCTTAACTCTGCACAGAATAACTATAGCAGCTAACAGTATGCAATACAATAGTTCTGTTCCATAAAGCAATAAATTATTACCTCGTCTTTTGTTAATTAACTCATTTGCTAGTGTGCATGGGTGTGTGCGTGCGCGCGGGTGTGTGTTGTGCGTGTGTTGTGTGTGTTGTACGTGTGGTGTGTGGGGTGTGTGGGGTGTGTGGAGTGTTGAGTGTGTGGTGTGTGTAGTGTGTGTGTGTGTGTGGTATGTGTGGTGGGTGTGGTGTGTGGGTGTGTGGGTGTGTGGAGTGTTGAGTGTGTGTGTAGTGTGTGTGGTGTGTGTGGTATGTGTGGTGTGTGTTGAGTGTTGAGTGTGTGTAGTGTGTGTGTGGTATGTGTGGTGTGTGTGGGATGTGTGGGTTGTGTGCGGTGTTTGGGGTGTGTGATGTGTTTGGGTGTGTGTGCAGTATGTGTATGTGTTCATGCATTATGTATGCTCGCATGCATTACGTACGTGCGCATATGCGTATGCATTGACTATGTATGTGCGAACGTACGCATGTATGCATATACATGTGCATGAATAGGTGAAGGGAGGGAGGGAGGGTTGTGTTTGATGTGGGGTGTGTGAGTATGTGAGGTGTATGGGTGTGTGGGGTGTGTGGGTGTGTTGATGTGTGGGATGGTGGATGTGTTTGTTTGTGCGTGTGTTTGTTTGTGCGTGCTAAAATTCGTACGAAAGCGCGCGTAATTCACTGCTATCATGTGTTACCGTGAATGTCTCCACATTACACTTGGAATAACGGGTAACTGTCACAGTTACTGCCAATGCAAAGTAATTGGGGTTTTTCTTTGATGACAATCATTTGATTGTTTCTTCAAACGTGAATCAAGAATTAATGGCGTTTGTCCTGGGTCCAGAGATAACTCCTAAACTAGCGACAAAGAGTAGACTGGCATCTATGAAACCCCTGCCTCTGAGCAGATAATACGGTCTCTCGCCACTGTCCGCGAGCTTCTGTAATAATTGTGTATACTGAAGTAGATGAACAGGGACACAATTAGAAGATGACATTGAGGGGCAGGGACACACTTAGGAGATAACATTGAACGACAGAAACACCATTAGAAAATGACATTTACCAAGAGGGACACAATTAGGAAATAAAGTTGAAGGACAGGGACACAATTAGGAAATGAGGTAGAAGGGCCAGGGACAAAATTAGGTAATGATGAAGAAGGACAAGTACTTGATTATAAAATGAGATAGAATGACGGAATCAATTAGTAAATGAGGTCGAAGGACAATGACACAATTAGGAAATTATATTGAATGACAGGGACACAATTGGGAGATGAGGAAAAACAGAACAGAGGAAACTGAATTAGTTAAAAGAGGTTTAATGTAGGAGAAGTGTATATATATATATATATATATATATATATATATATATATATATATATATATACGCACACGCCCGCACGCACGCACACACACACACACACACACACACACACACACACACACACACACACACCAAGCAAAGGACACCGTGCCCAACAGGCAGAGGCACATTAAAAATAATATATTACGATAAATTACAATTATTATTATATCAGTATTCAAGTAACGTACAGCTAAATGAAGTAATGTGCATACGTAAATTGCTCGTGTGTACTGGGTTGAGGCCAGGGGACTATGTACCCTGGAGTTGAACCTGGATGTTTGGGTTTCGCATTCAAATGCAAATGAACTGTATATTTTACGGCTGCATTTGAATGCGCATTCAACTGCATTTGTATTTGTTAACGAGCCTGTGGACTTTTCTTCTTCTTCCGGGTACGAGTCAATCATATCTTCGAGGCTTATAAACTCGGTGTGTGTGAACACGTGCTAAAGTGATGTAAGAGAAAGTAATAAAATATTTGGAAGAAAGAGAAAAGATGATAGTGTGCGTGTAGAACTGCAATTTAAGGAGAGGAAAAGTCGATAGCGCGAAAACTGCAATATCAATTAATGTTGCAAGCTGGAGATCTTCTTTCTGAAAATCTCCAAACTTGGCGCTGTAGTTGCGTTGGCAGGTTATGCCAATTGGCTATTATTCGGTGTAAAAAGCTGTACTGGATGAATTGCTTAGTGATTAGGGGAGCTTCAGAATGCGTGTGTCGAGAGGGTATCATCAGGAGTATAAGTTGGGGGAAGAGGTCCAGGGCAACTATGCCATGTAATGTCTTATAAAACATGACAAGGCGGATGTCGGTTCTCCTTTGTTGGAGGCTGCGCCAGTGCAAGTGTTTGATCATAGTGGTGACACTTTCTTCATGGTTGTAGTTGTTACAAACATACCGTGCTGTCCGTCTTTGGACCATCTCTATTTTTTTTACGTTTGTGTGTTGGGGTCCCATATGGCAGCGGCATATTCTGACTGGGGTCTAACTAAAGTGAAATATGCACTGGGTTTTTATTTTTCCTGGCCAATTTTGATATTTATATTATATTTATATTTGTGTGACACCATATCTGCGGTCATTCCAGGACAGTGTTTAGGACCCCTATCCTTTCGATAGACAGTCCGGCACCCTAAGTTTAACCGCCGTGTTACTTTGTCCTAGTTCGTTAATACAGTCTAGCTTGTAGTATATCACGACACATAGGCAATATTTCATAGCCCACAGATCAACAACAGTTGAGTCACCCTCTCTACTTCCTGGTCAAATTTATTTCAGATACATACTTTAAAATAATACTTAAAAAAATTATGTGTGATTAAAATACTTCACATTACATAGAGTTCTGTATTCGAGCGCCATAGCTCATAGTTTATTCAGTGCATTCCGCCAGCCAGTGGATCATGGTTGGTCTTCTGTTTGATCCAGGTTTCAACATATGTTCAGTCTTGCCATGGACTAATCGCGTCATCGCTTTGTTGTGACGTTTAGCGATAAACATACAATGAACACGACGCCGAACATGGGCAATTAATGGATTACAGTTTAATTAGCGATAATGCGCGATTATTTTGCTCACAACAACATAATGTCTTGCCCCCTAAAGTTCGTGGGAAATGAGGTCAAAGTGACAGTAGAACATCTGGTTTTTCAAATTTTCCCCTGCGCCTGTGCCTGCTGTACCACTGCTGCGATAAAATCAATAATAACTGTATTTTCTAATAGAGTAATACCCTGCATTGATTGAGCACAACACGAAGGTCAACACACAAAATCATGTTTATAACATCAATATGTTTATTTCGACATTGCAGCATACAATAATGGCAAGTTGGATAATATTATATTTGTAAATTTTAAACATAATAAACATGTAATGCAACATTTCCTTGTAAAATCATGTTAAATGGTGTGAACTATACGGTATCTATTCTCGCATCTTGAACGCACAGATGTGTTTTAATGAACAACACCTGAAATAAATATTTCGACCACTATTGGTTAATTTTAATGTTTCTGGACGACTATCGTGTTTACAGTTAATGATATGACCATCTCTTGATCATTTGAACGTCTGACCCCGAAAATTTTTTTTCACCGGTATTCGGCATTATCGACAGTTGTTCACACGTGTACTGGAGGGCAAAATATTAAAAAACAGATAACGGTCAAATTATATTAAACACTTATGGTATGAACATGAAACACGTTTGAGCGGTCACTATGTTAGAACATTATATAGTTTATTTTACCATAACAACTATCAGACTTTCTAAATGTAAACTGATGTCGTAAATATCTATAAAAAAAACTTGCGTCTTACCGTAGTAATTTCTCACCAATTCTTTCAAACCTTTACTGGATCCGGTCTTGTAGAAACTGCATTATTCCATAGCAGGATACTCGAATAAAAACCCGTGATTAATCTTGGATAAACATTTGGCACTAGAAATAATCTCGTGATTTTCTTCATGCCAAGACTGAATGTTACCTATCAATGACATTAAATATATCTCTTTCGGTCTCTTCTTCAATCTCTTCACTGTCTTCCAGTATTCCTGCATCATCCCGAAGTAGCATCTCTGTTTCTGCATCTATTGGCTTTGGCTCGTTCTGTCTAATCTGTTCGTTGGCTGAACACACACACACACAAAAAACGTTTGTTACCAAACACTAAAAATCAACCTAATCGATATATATAAACCATACACTTTTCGTGAAAGCACATTTTGTTATTGCATAAAAGTAACAAAAACAACTCTTGAGATTCAATAACTCTTTTGAGTTTATTGCTATTTCATAAAATGTGTAACCACCTGATCACCTCCAGAGTGGCAGAATTGTTGGTAAAATTAAGTATAGTCTGTCAATAAAAATAACTTATTAGTACTAACAATAATATAACTTTGAGGCTTCACTGCCGAGCACATTTATGTTATCCATGAATTATTTTGATCCATGAACTATCCACAGAAATCCATATGTATTTAACCAGAGATGGGCAGAAGCTGTCTACACCTACCGTGTGCCGCATTTAAGACAACATGGAGACTGATGCCAATAAGACAGATGACCAGTCCAAGGGCATTCATTGCATTAATCTTGTCTCCTTTCACCAGGACGGCCAACAACAGTACACACAGCTTCTGAATGGCACACATAGACGACAACCATCACATTTGTCATACTACATGATATGCGTTGCAATAGTATGCGTTCACTGCAATTCATGCACAGATTTTTTGAGAGCACGTACTCTAAAATGTTGGGCCTACCATGCGACATATCGCAATCCATATTCTTCCAACTTCATGAAATTGTGACGTTCAAATTGCTTAGATATCACATGGCAAACACTACCTCCTTTCAAGACACAAACTTGATGTTACTATAGAAGGTACCCGGAATCACACGTGGCGCCTCTGGTGCATAACATAATACTAATATTAAAGGTGAAATCGCGTGATATTGTCGACGGGATAACATAAATAAATAATTCGTGCGAATATTTTGCCGTGCGATGAAACAATCGTGGATATAGGCCAACGCATGCTCAATCTCGTTCGAAGTTAATCAACCGTCAGATCAGCCGAGTATTTATTTTTCGATGCTACCATTGTGATATATGTTTAATATCAGTAATGATGTATTCTTTGCGGAAACCGTAATTCTTTCCCACTGTGCAGACTCTCTAATTTGAAGTACAGTGTGTACTTCAGTCGACAATCGATCCCGTGATGCATTGCATTTATACACGCCCGCCGTCTAGTGGTGAAATATGATATTCCGGGTAACGACTATTGACAACATGATTATGCAGTCACCTAGATGCATTATGGGGATGTAGCAACTGGTTACAGTGTATGCAATTGATTCATTCAATAAACGGTGATCCATTATTGCCACAAAAACCCAATATAATATAACATAACATATTTGGGAGGCATCATTATTCCACGCATTTTAGCGGAGATAGTTATTTTTTAAACTTTCAAAATAAACGGGTCGACACGCACCCTGAAAACGCCAGCAATGGTCAATGTCAGCCCGGATGTGTGGCTGAGAAGTAGGAACTCGGATATCTCGAGCATGAAGCTAAGCATGCCTCCGACCAGGAACATACCCACAGTCTTCAGCATGACGTTGATGTCTGTGTAACCAAATGTGTGTTTTGATGTCACAAAATGAACGCCTGAAACGACATGGGTTTCACATAGGAATATTTTCATTTTCCAATTGTTTCAGCATGTATATAACCTTACAGAAAATGATGGCCACACAGAAAGGTTATTTTATAATTGAATTCACAAACTGACCTGAGCAAGATTAATATTTTATATTTTTATCAAAGAAAAATTTTACGTTTTTCTTTGTAATGTCGTAGGAGTGAATATTCTAAAATTTCTGCTAAAAATGTTTTAACATCTGTATTATTAATTCAAATGCCTCTTTGTTAAAATTAAGCATGCAATCACCAAACGAATGTTACCAAGAACTCTTTATCAAGATTTAACAAGACTGCCATCCAAGGGAAAGGCCCGGATGGCAAATGGACTAGGAAGCCAGTGGCTTATCGAGAGTCCAACATTTTTAATCTATGTGTAACCCGCCGTCCTGAAATATGTGTCAAACTTATTTTTAAACATATTCACGTTGTTAGCAGTTACGCAATTTTTGGATAATTTGTTCCATTCATTGATTGTCCTTCCTGATATCCAATCTACACTGATCCTTTAAACCACATTCTTTCAGTCGTTCTACATAACTAAACTCTCTCAGTTCTGGAATCATCTTAGTTGTTCTCCTCTGTATTCTTTCAAGCGTATCTGTATCCTTATTACGATATGGTCTCCAAGCTTGTATACAATACTCTAAATGAGGCCTAACTCTTGTTTTATACAGAGGTATAATAAGCTTTTTCTCCTTGTATGATATATTTCTCCTAATCAACCCAATAGTTTGATTACCCTTTGAAGCTGCAATACCACACTGCTCTGAAACTTTCATATCAGCGCTTATTGTAACTCCTAAGTCCTTTTCTTTTACAGTAGTACCCAGAACAATATCTCCCACTTTATGGTGTACATCCAAATTCCCATGTCCTGTATGTAGGCATTTACATTTCCCAAAATTAAACAACATATGCCATTTCGCAGACCATTTCACTAATCTGCTTAGACCGTTTTGTAAATGATGTTTATCACCATTAGTGTTAACCCTTCAAAATAATTTTGTGTCATGCGCAAATTCCAATACGTTGCTTGTTATATTATCATTCAAGTCATTGATATATATTAAGAATAATAAAGGTCCTAATACTGATCCTTGACGTACCCCACTCAAAACTGATTCCCAGTTTGAAACCTCCCCATCTACTGCAACACCTGTCTTCAGTCAGTCAGCCAGTGTTCTATCCAGTCGATTATGCCATCCTCGGGCTTTTAATTTAAGTGGTAATCTTTGATGTGGCACTTTGTCAAAAGCTTTCCGAAAATTTAAGTATAT
Source organism: Lamellibrachia columna (assembly GCA_963662155.1). Lineage (NCBI taxonomy): Eukaryota > Metazoa > Annelida > Polychaeta > Sabellida > Siboglinidae > Lamellibrachia > Lamellibrachia columna. The sequence goes on from OY759270.1 coordinate 9,078,900, forward strand.
AATATCTACGTGTGATCCCTCATCTAGCCACGTAGTGATTTCTTCAAAAAAATATAACATATTTGTTAAGCATGACCTCGCTTTTAGGAATACATGTTGAGATGGATTTAGTAACTTATGCCTAACAAGGAAGTCCACCATATGGGTTTTGATTAATCTTTCTAATATTTTACAAATCACTGATATTAAACTCACTGGTCTGTAATTCTCTGATTTATTTCTCGAACCCTTTTTAAATAATGGTATGTTTTTTCCATTCAACAGAAGCCACTCCCTTTTAATGACAAGTTGAACACCCTTGCAAGTGGTATACTAATTTGTTCTACTGTTTCCATTAGTAGTTTTTTTTTATGAATTCCATCCACCCCAGATGATTTATTGTCCTTCATTGCCTTTATTTTCTTAGCTACCATTTTAAGAGTTACAATTAACTGCCCTAAATAGTCCGATTTTGCCTCTTGAAATATAATATCCTCTCTGGCAAACAATGAACTGATGTTTAGTCTTAGGTCTTTGGCCATTAAAACCTAGTGGTATTATATTTCCAGCACTGTCCTCTAGGTGTCCAAACTTGTATCGTACGTTTTTTTTACTCCTGATATATGTATACTGTTGCTGTAATTTTTTTTGTTACATGCTAATTGTTGCTCATAGCTTCTTTTCGGTTGTCTACTTTCATTCGTAGCTGCATTAAGTGCTTCTTTTGTGCAGTCTTCATCCTCTCTGATAAGTCTATAAACCCACAAATAATTTGCTTGTACGCTATTTTTCTAATAGTTTCTTTTAACAATTGTTTCTTTCTATATCTTTTTCCTTGTTTTTTCAACGGAACAAATTTATCAATGACACTCTCAATTTCATATTTTAGAAACGTTCAATTGCGGTCTTATTCCTCAGCATGTTATTCTTGCTTTGCTAAGTATTTTCTTATACCTTTATATTTACCTTTGTGGAAGTTTCTCCAGTATTTGTTATTTCTGATTTTACTTTGATGTCAACATAAATTTTATTATGATCACTGTTACCCAATGACTCATGTATTTTGACATTGTCCACTAATTCATGTTGTGAAGACACAACTAAATCTAACACATGCTTTCCCTTGTTGGCTCTAGCACGTGTTGAGTATGGAAGCTATCCTGAATTAAAAATAGAAATTGTTGGTCCTCACCCCCTATACTCTCTACAGATTTCCATTGTATGTGTCCATGGCTAAAATCTCCCATTATGATACTTTCCCCTTTCCCATTTCCTTGATCGCGTTTTTTGGGTCTTATCTTCTTTTATGTTTGGACTTCGGTAAACTTGTGTAGAACCTACCTAGAATTAGTTAAATAAGGTAACGTTTTTAATTCAATGTGCAATTTCAGCATACTATTATGATGAAGTTTTGATATTACTCACCTTCAAAATACATTGACAGGGGAAACAGGGCAAGCATCATCCAGGGCTGAATGTGATACATCATATCGAGAGGATGATCAAGTCCTGCGCAGCAAATTTGCACTTATTTATTAATTCATCAGCTCAAACACAATTTTGTTAAATCCAAAGATCCAAAAATCCTGCATACGTGAGGCTTCGCTTACAAATGTTAGCAAACTTACATTTCATTGTTGTAATTGACACATCATTATTAAAACCCTACCTATGTGAATGCAGGAATACGTGTGGATTATGCGTGCGTGCGTGCGTGCGTGCGTGCGTGCGTGCGTGCGTGCGTGCGTGCGTGCGTGCGTGCGTGAATATTTGCCACCATGTATGTGCGCGTATTACATAGCTACACAATGTGGTAGCACGCAAGGTTGCATACATGTATCTAGATAAGAATGGGTGTTACATTAGAATGTGTAACTGGAATGGATGGTTGTTCTTGACTATGTTTGCATATATAGCAGTGCATACAACACATGTGTTGAATATAAGATGATAATTCGTATGTTGTGTCCTACCTATTTCGTTCTTTTGCATTACTATTTGTGCTAGCGACCATCGAAGGCCACTTACAAATGAAGAAATCAACACCAACATGAAACCCTCCATGCTGAATTTGGTCAGGTCAAAGGTGAACAGTGTCAAACCCAGCGCAATAAACACGACTACGATAACCAGCGAGTATCTCTGAAAACAAACGGCAATGTTTATGTTGCATGTATAGCAATGTAGCTGGTATTAAGTACGTTTTTATCATATCATACATATCGTCAATACGATTAAAGCTGAGTATATTGTAACACTGCATTACGCAGCAACATTTATTTAGATAATATATATTAATAACTATTATATGCATTTGGATTTGGGATTTTGCCTATCGGGATTTTGACAAGGGGGATATTGTCCTACGAGAGATTTTGTTTTAGGGGGATATTGTCCGGTGGATATTGGTAGGGGATATTGTCCTGGGGGATTACGTTCGTGAGAACGATGTCCTGACACAGACGGTTGAAGTAAACAGATTTCGACCCCAGTGGCCGACATGAACAATACTGATTAGAATTGTTTTGAAGTTGGCTTTATTTCTGAATCTGACTCTGAAACAAATATTCTCAACGTTCTCTAAGAGCCAACCTAGAAGCATTGGGCGCATAGGTTTGAAGCGGCTCGTCGTAGTATTACGTTAGTCGTCGTAGTATTACATTAGTCGTCGTAGTATTACATTAGTCGTCGTAGTATTACGTTAGTCGTCGTAGTATTACGTTAGTTGTCGTAGTATTACGTTAGTCGTCGTAGTTGTGTAGATGTTCAAACTCTTCTTTTCTGATATTTGATATGTTAGCAATGATTGGTGGTAGTTTATTCCAGTCGCAGAAAGAGTACTTATTGCAGTCCTTGTTAAATAAAGCTGGTTAATATGCTAGGTTGTGTAGATTTCTGAAGGTACGCTTAAGAAATGTTCTGCTGGAATGGCAGCCTGACCATGGTGAATTCTATGGAGCATGGAGAGTCGAGCTACCCTCCGTTCTAAGGTATCACATTGGAAGGACGTCAACATTGGTGTTACCGCTGGTACGCTTGTAGTCTTTGTACACAAAGCAGGCTGATTGTATTTGGATACAGCCAATTTGATAAATAACCTCCCGTATGTAGGTTTCCCAGGCTATTAATGGGTATTCAACGTGTGGAAGAACAAGGGTTTCGTAGGCTGTTGAGTTGAGGTTTGGGGGCACGATTAAAGTCTATGTCTAATAAATCCCAGGGCCCTATTTGCTTTCACCGTAATAGCGTTGAGATGATTCACCCACGTTTAGACCGGGACACCAGAGCTTTTATTTATGTAAACGACGCCAAAAGGTTTGACCCCATGGACTGAAGGGAACATTCCCCGCGACATCCCAAAAATACGTTGCTGCCAGGTCTGGGCTGGGGGTTGCCCCTGAAAGAACCCGTCAAAGTGGGCAAAAAAGTACATTTATTTATTGGAATGGCGCCAAGGCTAAAAACAGTGTCAAATGTTCCTATGCGGTTCCCTGACTATGAAATGACAAATGTCAGCAATTTTAGGTGGGGGTCCCCCCAGCAACCCCCAAAGGATGAGAAAAAGTACATTTATTTATGGAAATTGCTCCAAGGCTAAAAACAGTGTCAAATCATTCTTTGGGTTCCCTGTGTACGGAATGACCAGTGCCAGTAATTTCAGGCGGCGGATTCCCCCTGCCAGCAACCCCCAACAGGTGAGTAAAGGGGCATTTATTTAATAGAATGGCGCCGAATTAATGGACTGGCGCGAAAGATAAAATGGTGTCCAATGTTTCCTTGGAGGTTGACTGAATGGACCACCCCACGTCATCATCTAAAATGCATTGCTGCCGGGTCTGGGCTGGTGGGGTTGCCCCCGAAATCACCCATCAAAGGGGGCAAAGAAGTACATTTATTTAAGGGAATGGCGCCAAGGCTAAAAACAATGAAAAATGTTACCTTGAGTATGGAATGACCAATGCCAGCAATTTTAGGTGGGGGATTTCCCCTGTCAGCAACCCCCCAAAAGGTGTGAAGGGGGGCATTTATTTATAGTAATAATGCCAAGGCTAAATCAATGTCAAATCTTTCCTTGAGGTTCCCTGGGTATGGAATTACCAATGCCAGCAATTTTATGCTGGGCTTTGCCTCTGCCAGCAACCTCCAAACGGTGAGGAAAAGGTCACTTATTTAATGGAATGACGCATATTTAATGGAATGATGCGAAGGATAAAAAAAATTAATATGTTCCTGCGGAGTTCCCAGAGTTTGGAATGAGCAATGTCAGCAATTTTACGCTTTCTGTACTCAGGCAATCCAAATGGAAGATGTGAATGTTATTTACCCTTGGGGCCAATCCATTAAAATATCCCTTTCTCACCCTTTGGGGGTAGCTGGCAGGGGAAGACCCCACCTAAAGTTGGCACTGTTTTTAGCTTCGGTGTCATTCCCATAAATACATGTATTTGTTTGCCCCCTTCGATTGGTGATTTCGGGGTAACATTTTGCATTGTTTTTAGCCTTGGCGCCATTTCCTTAAATAAATGTACTTCTTTGCCCCCTTTGATGGGTGATTTCGGGGGCAACCCCACCAGCCCAGACCCGGCAGCAATGCATTTTAGATGATGTCGTGGTGTGGTCCATTCAGTCAACCTCAAAGGAAACATTGGACACCATTTTTTCTTTCGCGCCAGTCCATTAATTCGGCGTCATTCTATGAAATAAATGCCCTTTTTCTCACCTGTTGGGGGTTGCTGGCAGGGGGAATCCGCCGCCTGAAATTACTGGCACTGGTCATTCCGTACACAGGGAACCCAAAGAATGAGTTGACACTGTTTTTAGCCTTGGAGCAATTTCCATAAATAAATGTACTTTTTCTCATCCTTTGGGGGTTGCTGGGGGACCCCCACCTAAAATTGCTGACATAGTCAGGGAACCGCATAGGAACATTTGACACTGTTTTTAGCCTTGGCGCCATTCCAATAAATAAATGTACTTTTTTGCCCACTTTTACGGGTTCTTTCAGGGGCAACCCCCAGCCCAGACCTGGCAGCAACGTATTTTTGGGATGTCGGGGGGGTCCCTTCAGTTCATAAGGTCAAACCTTTGTTTACATAAATAAAAGCTCTGGCCTCCCAGTCTATGTAGGTTGTGTGTGATTGCTACACCTAAGTAAGAGTGAGATGTTGTTTCTTGTAATGTTGAGTTGCCTAACGTTTGTTTGAATTGTTTGGGTGCCTTAGCATGAGACATACTACATTTCATCTGCCAGTTGTCAAACTACTTGGACAGAGTTTTGATAGATCTAACTGTAGTTGCTGTGAGCCTCTAATTGGGCCACGTATGAAACAATCGGAGGAAGACAATCTGACTGTGAAGTTGATGTTATTTGGCAAATCATTTATATAGAAAAGTAAGAGACCGAGCACTGTTGCTTGGGGCACTCCTGACTTGACGTGTATCCACTTGACATGTATCCACTCGGCATGTACCAGACCGGAAGTACTCGGTACTCGTGTACTCGATTAATTTTTGAAGTACTCGTACTCTTATAACTTATAGCTCAAGTACTCGTACTCGTCCTCAATGTATTCAGATTTTAAGAGTACATCACGAGTACATCTGAGTACTTTCTCAATATATGCTGTGAAAATGTATTTATTTGTTGTTAACAAAATGAAACTTTCCTGAAGTATTTCAATGTTCAACTATTTGCTTAATAATTTGTTATTTCTGATTTATATGACTATGATACCACCGAGTCCCAGTACCTCCAGAGACGGTTACCCCCCTTTACCGCCCTACATCCCCCAAGGTGGTATTTTCTCATGACCATAACTATAATACCCAGAAAAGGCAACGGTCAGCATATTTTCCCAGTCAGAAACACCCAGTTAAGCAAACAAATGTAGGCTACCAGTTCAGGCCTTAATCCCTGTTTGTTTAATTAAGTTAACTCATTAGTTAGCCATGGAATGCATTTAATGCAGTCAGGAGACCATGCAACTGACATGTAAATTGGTCTCATATGGTCTTTATTCAAAACAAGGACAAACAAACTTTATTAAAATTGTAGTACATCCCCTTTGTTCCAATTTGTACAAACCTTCGCACCTCTAAACCTTCAAATGATGTGCATGTTTAGGGGAGGGGACAAAGTTTAGTCACTGGTACACTAACTACAAATATATTGCTTTGATGGTTATTATTATATCAAAATATATGGTTTATGAATTGTTAATTGCAGTTTAGAAGGCAGGGGTTCGTAAAGGTAACCGTATGTTTTGGAATAGAAATGTCATAAAAAAGTACTCGTACATTTACTCGTACTCGTGAAAATGTACTCGTACTCAGCTTTTAGTAATGTACTCGAACTCATCCTTCACCAGTGTACGCGTATTTGTACTCATCCATCACCAGTGTACTCGTACTTGTACTCATCCATCACCAGTGTACTTGTACGTGTACTCATCCATCACCAGTATACTCGTACGTGTACTCATCCATCATCAGTGTACTCGTACTTGTACTCATCCATCACCAGTGTACTCGTACGTGTACTCATCCATCACCAGTATACTCGTACGTGTACTCATCCATCATCAGTGTACTCGTACTTGTACTCATCCATCACCAGTGTACTCGTACGTGTACTCATCCATCACCAGTATACTCGTACGTGTACTCATCCATCATCAGTGTACTCGTACTTGTACTCATCCATCACCAGTGTACTCGTACTTGTACTCATCCATCACCAGTGTACTCGTACGTGTACTCATCCATCACCAGTGTACTCGTACTTGTACTCATCCATCACCAGTGTACTCGTACTTGTACTCATCCATCACCAGTGTACTCGTACGTGTACTCATCCATCACCAGTGTACTCGTACTTGTACTCATCCATCACCAGTGTACTCGTACTTGTACTCATCCATCACCAGTGTACGCGTACTTGTACTCATCCATCACCAGTGTACTCGTACTTGTACTCATCCATCACCAGTGTACTCGTACTTGTACTCATCCATCACCAGTGTACTCGTACGTGTACTCATCCATCACCAGTGTACGCGTACTTGTACTCATCCATCACCAGTGTACTCGTACTTGTACTCATCCATCATCAGTATACTCGTACTTGTACTCATCCATCACCAGTATACTCGTACTTGTACTCATCCATCATCAGTATACTCGTACTTGTACTCATCCATCACCAGTGTACTCGTACGTGTACTCATCCATCACCAGTGTACTCGTACTTGTACTCATCCATCACCAGTGTACGCGTACTTGTACTCATCCATCACCAGTGTACTCGTACTTGTACTCATCCATCACCAGTGTACTCGTACGTGTACTCATCCATCACCAGTGTACTCGTACTTGTACTCATCCATCACCAGTGTACGCGTACTTGTACTCATCCATCACCAGTGTACTCGTACTTGTACTCATCCATCACCAGTGTACTCGTACTTGTACTCATCCATCACCAGTGTACTCGTACTTGTACTCATCCATCACCAGTGTACTCGTACGTGTACTCATCCATCACCAGTGTACTCGTACTTGTACTCATCCATCACCAGTGTACGCGTACTTGTACTCATCCATCACCAGTGTACGCGTACTTGTACTCATCCATCTTCAGTATACTCGTACTTGTACTCATGAAAATATACTCAGCCCCAGGTCTGGCACGTACTCAGTTTCCTAAATTTATCCAAGTCATCAAGTTAAAGGCACATTGTTTCTGCCGTAATCTACGTTTGACCGAATGGTTTATCCATGGGGCACGTTTCTTACTAGGATTGTGTTTAGATGTGATGTGTTATTCAGGACCTTGTTGATGCGTTCTTTGGACTGTGACCAAAGTTCATTTGTTGATTATCCTGCATTTACTGGGGATGTAATCAATTCGCGCATATCTCTCAAGTAACTTTTCAAGTAATTGACTATAGCCTTGTTGTACGTGTATACTTTCCTGGGTTTTTGTTTTTGTTCAGCTTTGATGTTGTACACAAGTCTACCATTGCAATGAATTCCACCGTGGTCCCTGATGCCTGGTACTAGCATAACCTGTTCTACATGTGTAGGATTGCGTATGAAGAATACATCATGTATATTATCCTTTCTGGTGGGTTCGCTAACTAGTTGGTGTAGCGAGAAGTTGAAATGATTGCTCACTTTATGATGGTATTATCAAACCAAAATTCAATTTCTATGACTATAATTTATATGTGGTTGGTGTGTTTCAAATGCATGTGGCTAGTGACTCTCGTTTGGCTTTGATGCTTTGACGGTTGTTCACGAGGAGCCTCAGGGATCTTGGTCTTTGTTGGTTTTGTATGTAGCTTTACCTTTGTAATGTGGGAGGGATGGTGGAGTAGCTTGACTTGTTCGTTGCTGCTCATTTTCAACATTTAGTGAAACTAAGCTATGCAAACTGTTAGACAGTTTAATTGAATTATCATTTATCCTAAATAGTAATTAGATATCTACAATACACATGCATAGTTGAGCTCTTTATAAATGTGTGTGCAGAGCAGTTGTTATATTGGACACCATTCTGGCTACATTTAACAACTTACTTAAAATATACATATGCAATTTTTATTTATGTCAAACGGAAATCATTTAATTGCGTAGATTTGCTACAACGTTTTAGCTGACAATGTTTGAAAATAATAATGGGCTACTTCATTTTGCATTTCGTATGGCTAAAGTTATTGCACCACTTTGTAAACCTGATGATACTGTACTTGTTTTTCAGTAATTGTTATCTTTCATATTTCAACTCATTCTATTAATTTTCTACACTTGTGCATAAGTTCAGTGATATTTTAAAGTAATATCTGACACGGTTGGGGTTAATAACAAATATATTTGCAGTTGGTCGTTTTATTCTAATTAAAATGTGGCAATGATCTTGACAGATTGCGGATAAGTGTTACTAGAATAAATAATTGACAAAATAATTGGACACTTCTGTTTCTCCTTTACTGTTACCACATCGTACAATATATAAAGACGTCTCTTTCTTATGATATTTTTTGTTGTGCCGACAATTAATCAAAAAAGAATTGAATGGAACTTGTATCACAGCTAGCATCTCGCATGAAACAAACAAATTATAAAAATGCATAATACGTACCAGTCTCTCTAGTTTAAACACTAGTGAAAATCCCAGTATAAATATAATGGAAGTTGACCTGGTCATGGAATACCTGGAATAAACATTAATTATATTAGCAGAAGAACCAAAAAGAGTTATGCTTCATGTACAAATACAATTATTAGAAGCACGTGAAATTAACAACGCATAGTTAAAGAGTGCAGACATTGTAATTTATTTTTAAATAATAACACTTTCCATTGCATTTGTTTCAACAAATCAATATACTTATCTCAAAGTAGTACAAAATATGAGATGAATTATAACACATGTGAATAAATACTGTATTTACTATGATGTTTCGGCGTATGACTAACTTATAAAAAAAATGTACGAACTTACAGCGATATAGTTACAAATTCAAGACCCCAATTAGAAAGCCCTATGTCCAGGGACCCAGCAATACCTACAAATATGAAAACGAACAATTGACTTGTGTAATGAATGAAGTCCAATGTCGTAAATAAGGTATATTTGAAAATGTGTATAAAATACCAGTATTTTGCATTGTTGTAGGCAAAAAGGTTAGCATTTACAATGCAAAGCATTTACCTGCAAATTAGGGGGAGTTTCAACAAACCAAATTTACCTAAGTGAACTTGACATTTTACAGTGCATACATACATACATACATACATACATACATACATACATACATACATACATACATACATACATACATACATACATACATTGTAATGTACCTGGATGTTAGTAGAATAATAATTCAATTCATTCAGTCATTCGATAATACACTAGATGTCATAATATTACAACTGGGGTCAAAATTGTTCATATATATATATATATATATATATATATATATATATATATATATATATATATATATATATATATATATATATATATATATATATATATATATATATATTAGCCAAAATGTCAGCATATTAGTGAGATCTACAAAAACCTCGGTGCTACAAAGATGTAAAGACATCCAAATAGGGCAGAACCATTAGTAAAAAAGCACACATTTAAAGAATGCTTCATGTTCATTTTCTTACATATGTGTCAAATTATATATTTTAATTGATTTCGCCTTTGTCAAGTTTCAATGGCAAAGGTGATTACATTTCATGGGCTTCTCTCATCCATACCGTATACTGGGTACACTAAATATGTGTGACAAAATATATCAAGCTTCTTACCAAAACAATACAGACTTGAACATAAAATAGTAATAACAATCAGGTGTCAATTTAATTCCAGTCAAATGACTTGAAATTTGCCTTGATGCTTTGTCAAATTTAGGTTGTCCCACGCAGTTAGCATTCAACATTCATACTTGTTATTTATAACAATAGTGTATTACCTGGTGGTGCCACATTCTTTATGTACATAGACCATGGCAGTGTTGTCCTTTCTTTGCCAGTACAATATGACCAGATACGACGGATGCAGCTGGCCATGACAAACTTTACAATGAAACTTTACAATGAGATGAACCATTGTGATTGATAGAGGATTCTTGAATATCTGAAATGTGAACATCTCTAGAATATCATTATAAATCTTACAGTTGTATATAATTCAATTTTGGGTGTAGTCATGTAATTGCGTGCATATCGAGAAACAATTAGATATCTTGAAAATATAAGGAATTCTAGCACGGTATTTTGATCAAACGCAATGCCAACAACTCCCAACGACTCTGAGTACGCCCAAAGATGTATTATATATGTGTCAGTAATCTGTTAATTTCCTTATTTATCATTAGTTAGCACGGCGAGCTACTGTCCAGCATTCATGGCAAACTAGTGAACGTAGATAATAACAACACGGGTTCGCTTGCTATTGTTCAGGTATGCACCATTTAGGATTGGAACCTATACTATTGTACGAATAACCGCATAATGTTGTAGATATGTGCAATATTAGATCCCAAAATACGATTTTGTATTTGACTTTACACAAATTTGTAGTTATCAGTATGGTCAGTAGACATACGGTACGGCTGCATTTTTGACAGCTGTAATCGTCTTTTTCTTGTCGAAAATAAACCACATACACTTAAATACATCGATTAGACGGCATAAGTGAGTTTCTGCTGCATCTTTAGCACAATAATCAAATAATCAAACATTTCTACAAATAATTGTTTTTAACATTTTAATGAAACATTTATACGTGTGTATGATTATGTTATAGTTAAACTGCAGGGGAAAAAATTAGTAACCTATATGTGTGTGTGTGTGTGTGTGTGTGTGTGTGTGTGTGTGTGTGTGTGTGTGTGTGTGTGTGTGTGTGTTTGTGTTTGTGTGTGTGTGTGTGTGTGTGTGTTTGTGTGTGTGTGTGTGTGTGTGTGTGTGTGTGTGTGTGTGTGTGTGTGTGTGTGTGTGTGTGTGTGTGTGTGTGTGTGTGTGTGTGTGTGTGTGTGTGTGTGTGTGTGTGTGTGTGTGTGTGTGTGTGTGTGTGTGTGTGTGTGTGTGTGTGTGTGTGTGTGTGTGTGTGTGTGTGTGTGTGTGTGTGTGTGTGTGTGTGTGTGTGTGTGTGTGTGTGTGTGTGTGTGTGTGTGTGTGTGTGTGTGTGTGTGTGTGTTTCAGTTGGCCCAGGTATCCACTAAGCGCACTATCAACGAACTTGATTCGCAACTTCGTTGATGTTCAGATCTGTAGTGTGTAAAGTGGCAACCAGGACCAAAGAGATTAATATTGTTTGTGCCCGCCATCTCCTTGGCACTTTGCCAAATAATAGCAAGGCCACACATTCGTTCTCGACATTGTTCATGTTTTCAGCCATTGAACAATACATCATCCCGTTTGTTTTTACCGCTGTAGTTTATCGCGGGGCGGAGATGTAACAACTGTTTTCACAAGATGCGGCGATTTCCCTCTAAACCGTTGATGTCAATAACACGTTCCAACACTAAGATTACCCACTAAAATGAAGAGCCGAACGGTTGGGCCACTTAAATCGGTTTTCACTCAACACGTTCCCTTGCACTAATTGGTGTCAGCAATAATTATTTTAACCAGCCGTTACTATAGTAACAATATGCTAGATTACGTACATGGAAACATTTCTGATTGTAGAACAGGAGGCTGATTGAGAAGAAATAAACGATCACCACCAGGCAGCTAGTTTTGATGGCGTTCCGTACAAACCACCAGCTGCGATATCGAAGCGACCGTTTCACTAGCTTCCCTCGCGACTCCACAAACGCCTCCAACGCGTCAAAACGCCGCCGTTGTTGGCTCATTCCTGGAACGAACGACACGTCAACGAACTGCAGTAAATGTATAGCAATTCGCTGAACGGGAATATATATATCATACGCTGTACTCGTGGGCGCATCCACGGTAGACTTTAGTCACTGGGCCTAGATAAACAAGTTACAGGTCAGATTAAGGTGGATAGCGCGACATCTTTTGAATATGGTTATGTTTGTCTTTCGTCTATATCTCCTCTTAAATAAATAGTTGTGTCGTCTGAAAATAATAATAGTAATAATGCCGTGAAACGAAACAAACAACGTGTCATTGAGAATCACGATGATAGTTGTAATGCAATACTAGTAATAATGGCATCATGGTCAAGGCCAGAGAGGCTAGGGCCTCAAAATACGGAAGTATGTCTGTCTGCAAGTATATGTATTGTCTGTGCGTGCGATCGTGCGTGCGCGCGTGCGTGTGTGCGTGCGTGCGTGCGTATTTGGGTTTAAATTTAAGACACCCTACTACAGGAATAATACAGTTTGGGATTATAGATGTGTATCGATATGTTTGTAAGAAATTGTGTTTCGTGCACTTTGCAAATCCTTGTAGACTGTGTGTAGGGCTTCCAAGCCTATGTTTGACTGTATCTGGGATGCTATTTAATAAGTGTGGTAAATTGTGTCTAAGACATTTCTTTGTAAATTCGCGTTTGGTTCTGTAGGCATAGATTTCATTTTTGATACGTGTGTCATGACTATGCATATCGTAGTTTGGAATTATACTCCAGTTTTGTACAAATATTTATAATAACACTGTAACTGTTGTAACTTAAGAATATCATCTACTTCTAAAATATTTAGTTTTTATGGAAAGTGGTTCCGTATGTCAATTATAACTACTTAGTGTTATAATTCTAAAAGCTTTCTTTTGAAGTTTGATTATTCTATTTGGGTAAAAAAAAACATGCCATTACACAATAATTTAGATTTTGCTATATGCATATAAATATATAAAATATAATATTTGAAAAATAAATAGGTCAAACTATACAGTTTGGACCATAGAGCTTTTAAGATGGCCCGAGAAAGGACGAAATAAAACCAAAAACCATAATTGTTAATGGTTTAACTTAGTATATTACAGTTAACAGTTTTACAATCACGTCCCGTTTATACGGTAAATAATCCGCACAGTTCAATGTGTGAATGTGTAATGTACTTTTGGCTCATTCACACAATAGGAAAATTATATAGCAAGAAACGTGCATCATTAATTATAACAGAAACTATTTGCAGTGTAACTCTTCATCATTTCATAACATCACATTTCAGCGCATGTCACGATTTCAGGCGAAAATAATATAATACATCTCAGTAAAGATACGTTGTCCTTAAGGGTTGTCACAGACGTATGACAGTTTAAAAAAATTCACTTGTCTTCATTAAGGTTGCCTGCACTATTTGTCTGACGAATTGTGTCATGATTGTCTTTGATACGTATAAGTATCTTCCAACTGAATGTCAAGCAGTCGTTTATCACTTCTGTCTGTTTCATGGCTCTTGTTTTGAATGCTAAAGAATAGCGCATAGCTGTCGTGTCTTCATTTATGAAGATTGTTGTTCTTGCTCTGCAGTGCGTTCGTTGTGGTGCTTTAACTTGGTCCGTGATGGATACACTTTTCTGGTATATTGTTCAACTGCACCGACCTGGTTTTCTCAGTGTTTCACTTTCTGGTTGTCGGCATATTTGTTTTTCAAATGACAGTCTGACCAAGTGAATGTCTGTACCGTCTGACTTAGATTGTGATTATTGTCTGGCGTACGGTTCACTGGCAGTTGTTGTTAAGAATGTATAATGTTGCGTAATACGTGCTCGAGCAGATGTTGGTGCAATAGATACAATTTGGGGGGGGGGTCAGGACTATACGTTATGGTAATATCAATCACCGACAGGGTCAATCAAGCAGACTACAAGATATGTGTTGTTTGGATCAGTATTCAGAGTTACCACATTCTACAGATCTTACTTTATCCACGCAGAACTGAGCACACATATGACAACATTTAACTGTTGTGTTTAATGGTCCCCGGAGCAAATAACCCCGCAACAAATGGCGAAGCGCTATATGATATCTATAATGGCACAGAACAAGTGTATTTGATGGCATTCCATATACATGTACATAAAGATGTGACCAGTTGATATTGCAGATGTGGCCAATGAATGCGTTCTGATCTCTGAACACATGTTTTCACTGTCTGGCGAATCTACTGCACTGGAATTTGCCAACTCAACAGTATCAGTAAGGTGCAAAGCAACAATGACTATGATGACGGATATTGTGTTCAAACATGTTGGTATCAACAAGACACTATTGTAACTAACACTAGGTAGCTAGCTAATCTGATAATCCAAATGCAAACTATCAGGGTACAATGCATATATGTACTTAAGTTGGTCAATTACTCCCTATCTGGAATACAACCACTTTAGCTAATGGTAGCATGTGTGAAATAGCGTAGACCTATATTATTGGAAATATGTGAGTATATTTTGCTACACCATTGGCTTAGGCTTGAAATACATGTACACACAACATACTAGAATAAATGTGATGTATATCTCCTACCAGTATCTATGTATATCGTTTGATGTACTAGTGGTTCTACATTGTATAATGAATGGAACAATATCTTATTTTTATCATATTAGCCCCACTGAGAATGGTCTCTGTACAAGTTGTATTTGGGCGACCGTTTCTTCGAGTGCCTGAAGGTTTCCTAAGTAAAATGTTGCTTGCTACTTGGTCATGACCCATCACAGGACCTGTCTTACAAAGATAACGACGACGGTGAAGATCAGTGTGAGGGAGCCATATGTCTTAACGCCAGGACACATTGAGCATTTTGCACAGTATTCTTGTATGTGTGCCATTATTTGATTTCCCCATAGGTTGTATTAGGGTAAAAACATTCGCAACTGTATATGAGTGAGAAGTCCCGAAGATTATAAATATGTATGCGCATGGGAGCTCTTCAAACCATGTGAAACCGGTAAACTCTCGCCCATGCTGCCCATGGGCTTGTAGTATAGTGTAGAACTAAACTACGTTATACATTATTAAATACCATTACCATAACGCCACGAGCTCCCAAGGTCGGTGTCACAGTACCTGAATACAATTAGGAAATGTTTACGAAAAAATTGCTTTATATGGGAACATTAGTGAACAAGACGTCAGACTCACCCACCCACCTCACTCACAAAACCAACCTCCCGGACCGGATGCAGCACGCCGCGTCCACTGCAAATAGCTGCTGACTCAAAGATGACCGACGGTAGAGTCTTGTGCTTCCGGGATAATATGCCCTATTATTGACATAATTTTAAAGGTTTATACTATATTGTAATTCGATTTTGCATCAAATTCCGCCACGCTGTAACATTAATTCAACACTCAGAAGAAGCACATCTACTATCTAGAAAAACAATTCTGCACAGGGGCCTATGCGCGCTCACCGAACCATGGTTTAATCCGCGTGTTAGTCTCGCTTATCTAACTCTCGTTTGCCTTCGTGAACTCGCCGAGAATAGTCTGACCCGATATTCATGGTTTCATTGTTAAGCTCGTCAGTTTGCACCATTGCTATACATAAACACCAGTCTTTGATGTAGTCTGACGTGTTGCCGCGTTTTCGTATTCCCACCACATCATCTCCATCAATAATGTTCTGGGTGCAGGCAATATGTTTTTGTTCCAGTGCAAACTCTAAATCTTTTGCTCAGTCGATAGCACGTGCGACCCGTAACGACTCCATTAAAGTAGGCGTTATCGTGAAGCGCCACCAGCCAATCAGCGTCATTATCGAGATTCTACACTATATACATTTTATAATCAAAATATAATATATATATATAATCAAAGTTCATAGTTTATTCGAATTGCATTTGTATCGCATCAACTGATAAAAATGTACTCTTTTTTGACGGATTAGCCAAATCCCCGGATGAGAGCCTAATTATATATGCACCCATAATCTGGGTTTGTGGACAAACGATGGCGTCACATCCCGGAGTTTGAATAACGGAGGCTAACCGCTTGCCAAGAGGAGGAAGTTGGTGTTGGAAATTGTGTGTGTATGTGATGTTGTGAATAGTCAGATCGGATTGTACACCTGTTGACCTTTCTCAGACACTAATGTTGTGAATAGTCAGATCGGAGTGTACACCTGTTGACCTTTCTCAGACACTAATGTTGTGAATAGTCAGATCGGAGTGTACACCTGTTGACCTTTCTCAGACACTAATGTTGTGAATAGTCAGATCGGATTGTATACCTGTTGACCTTTCTCAGACACTAATGAACTGTTTGCGGGTTTGGCAGAACTGAAGTCCGACAAAGTAGTGTCAAGATAAATCCGGCGTTTGTTCTGGCTCATTGTGGTTCAGTGCTCATCCTTGACCAGTTTCAACTTGGAAAATACCTCTCTCCATTAAAGCTAATAATCATCAAAATCTCGGACATATAGGTCATAGAACGAATATTATCGAAAATGATCGATCACACAATATTGTGATCGATTTAGCAAGTGGCAAGGTCTATGTTATAAATGTTCCTATGTATGATGTGTTTGTTTAATCAGTGTCCGGACATTTTAACAAATTGGATGAAACTGGAAAAACGTGAAATAATACAAGTTGGATTCAAGTACTTGGACTTAAGTGCAATGTTCAGTACTTACCCGTGCGGCTTGAAAACTTAAGTGCAATGTTCAGTACTTACCCGTGCGGCTTGAAAACGACCAGGGCTTGAACTTGATGAGATTCACTTTACAAGATACTAAATACACATTTCAAGTGATTTCAAGTATGCTGTATATACAATACAATATACAATACTTATATTGCGTTACAATCTCCGGGAGACTCAAACTCGACAGACGTGTAGAGTATTGGATGGCACATTGTGTGGTACTTGTTTCCCACCAAGTACTAAGAGTCAATAGAACCAAGTCACTCTCAACATCTTTCTTACTGGGCAAGTGTGCCAGACCACCCAGGCTTTATTTGTTTTTTCCCTGCGGACAAGGTTTGTTTACAGAGTGTGTCCTTGATAGAGTACACGTGTTCTTGTGTTCATCAAAGAGTTTAAATTCGAATGACAATTCATAGTTGAAATACAAATTATTATGTTAATGCTTGTATTGAAAGTAAACAGATGACTTTTCAGAAACCGGCGAAACCTAGCGAATTTCGTTTGGTGTCGGTATATTTCGTTATGTGATGTACAGATGACGACACTCGATCAACTTATGAATGCCAATCGACGATTGACCATAGGAAAAAGTTCTTATTTCAAGCTAATTTGCGATAAGGCAGCTCCGCCAACTAAACGCAATAAATACACCAACAAATCATAACGATGTAATAGCTGAACATTTTTATACGGATGTTTACATAATTTCAATTCAAAAGGTGGTATTTCAACGGAAAAGTCGGTTTGTTGTTCGATAAACGGCTGCATACCACGCACTGGTTTAGCCACTTATGATCACTAGTTAAGTGTATCATGCAGATATAGTATCGTGGATATTTTCCCGTTCATTGGTTTGTAAGTTTTGTCTGTGCAAGGATGCGTTTATCTTTTGTTTAAAATCAAGGGTTAATGTTTTTCGGCCAGTGCTGTCTCGAATGTGTCGAGGTTGTGCCAATGGCCGATCACCCTTCCCTACAGTGGCGCCACTCACCACACCACCACTGACACAACTTGACTGTAAAAAAACAACTGGACGGCTGGCTGAATTATATAAACGATTTTCGATTTACGACGTGTTGTTGTTGTTTACGACGTGTTGTTGTTTACGACGTGTTGTTGTTTACGACGTGTTATACATAGGGTGTGTGCTCGTCAGAGACGTAAAATGCTTTTTTTATGGGGCTGACATTTTGTTGGAGTGTCCGGGGGCCCGGATGGTTCTTACGTTAAAAATAAAAAAAATGCCCACCGGGTGGGGATATTACGATTAAACCTATATGGCATTTTGACGTAAATAACGTAGATTACGTAAAACTTAAAAAAAAACAGGAGTTCATAGTTACGTACACTTGTTAGCAATGATACGCGTGTGTTCTACTATTGTTCAGAGTTACGTGATCAACGTATAACAAGTTGTTTCGTACGTGAAACGTGAAACCGGCAGTTGGGCATGAAGTTGTCGTTATCATTGGCACTGCCTTACCAAGACAGGACTGGGCAATGCACGGAGTCGTAAACTCATGCAGTGGCTGCTTTTTCTCCCGTGCAACGCCGGGTAATTAGGCACGTAATCAATAACAGCGACGCTCGTGTTATGCTTTACGTTGAAATCCGTACTCAATGATACGTGTATGTGAGATTTCCTCTCTTGATTTCCTCGCTTGTGGCGGTGTCGACACAAATTGCTGGAACCGTTACATAGACAGCTGTTGTTGTCATCCTGCTTCCACAACACCAGATGGTGTTCGTTCGCTACATACTTTGGATGACCACAAGTCCCTAATTACATCCGTGTTGTTTTGTAACGACGGACGATGACTACGCTATTGACGTCACTTAGTCGAGCCGTGGCAGCAGCTAGAACAAGGTATTTGAATGGATATGTGAGATATCTAATTTTACCTACACAGGTAATGCGCCACGCCGTGGAGTTTCCGCTAAGCGTAGTGTCAGAGCTTGTCTATCGTCAAGGATGCGAATTTACGCAAGAAGATCTTATAAAAAGATCTAACAGGTGTACGTGTGCGTGCTTTCATGCGTGCGTGTGTTTGTGTGTGCATGTATGTGTGTTTTGTTTGTTTGTCTGTGGTTCTGTACGCATCACTGAGTGCGTGCGAATGTACTTTTTTATTTCCATGCGATATTTCTTCTATGTTTACAGTGCAATCATACACACGTTTCACAGTTACATGTTAATTGTTTCTTCAGGTCATTACTTTGAGTAAACGAAGCGGTAATGTTCCATATAACATATTCTTTGTTTCGGAATCCTTAACGAAATGTAAATTGCTATTAACGCCAGTCTTTATTAGTAGATTCGTTTATAGAGGCCATCTTCTCGAGCCAGGGCCTACTGAGTTCACCAGTACCCCTGACAGATCGACCTATTCAAACGCGTATTTATGTGTCTGTGTGCTATTACGAGCATTCAGTTCTTATCTTTCGGGAACGTAATTGGCTGTGGACCGGTCGTCGCTGCTCGGACGGATGATTACAGTCATTTCATTGAATTGCTGTTTGAAGTTGGACGCGCGCGCGCCTGGTTCCTGGAATCATGGGACGAAGTACAACTGATTCAGCGTACATCTAAACACTGCGTGGATAAATGTCAAGGGTATTGTAGTAGCGCCATCACCCGTGGGTGGGCCGCGAGGATGATGCAGACTTTAGAACCGCTGGACCAGCTTAACAACCAGTGTATGGCCTATGCACTCCAGAACCTTGCGTACAACTTCTTCTGTACCGTGTGTAATAATTCCTCGCAAGTTATCACAACCACACGAACACCCCTATTCCCGGGAATAGGTGTACTCAACATTCAAGGTACGGAACACATTTCAGTCGAGCGGATAACGCAACGCAGCCAGTCAGGTGTAATAGCACTCGCGTAATAGAAAACATCATATAAAATATATGTCTTTATTGCTGTGTTGTTGATTGATATGTTCACGAGTCGCTGTCATCGAGCTACGGACGTTGACACTCTTTCAGGATGGTCACTCGAATGCCAAGTGGCACTTATTGTTGGTCGACATAAACAGAACATCTGAAAGCAAAACAACATCGTCTTATAAGGATGGTGAGGGTTTGAAGAGTAAAGTACGAAGGCATATAATAATACTTGTACAACACAGCACGGGTAAAATTACTGAACAAACCTGTCCATTTTGGGTTTGATATGTTCAAAGCCTGATAGTTTTCATTGTAAAATCATGTTGCATAGTATACATTATACCTAGTCTATTATATTCATAATTCGACCGGTATTTATTTGTGTTTATACGCCTTTCCGTTCGGCTTGCAATGTAAACATGGTGGTCGATTAGAAACATTTAGCCGTAAACTGAAAAACCAGCTGTTTAAACTTGTTTAACCTCCATAGCTCCCCAGCGTACCAATCCAACTGTTTACAACTGGAACTGCTTATCAATAATAAACTGCTTAACCCCTTTTGTTTTTGGTGCGCTGTCGAGCTTGGGTCTCCCGAGGATTTTAGCGCAATATAAGTATTTTATTATTATAAATTAAACACAAGACGAACAAATTGTATTAAAAACGTGTGGTTCCTTAAATACATTTCGGTGGCCAAGATGCTAGAATAGATTATAGGTTATACTACATAGCTTGACTTGATCAGATATGTCATTTTTTATTGTGGCAGTAATAACCGGCAGTAAAACACAAACAACGAAAAGTTGGGCTTTTGTAGGGTTTGTTCTTAGTGTTTTCAAGAAACGGTTATTGCCTTCTGATCACCGTCAATATTGGTGTGCATCCGTTATCGTGTGTTGTGTTCTTTGGTGAAATCTGCTGAAGTAACAGGATATAATGTTAGCAACGCACTCATGCGATATCAAGCAGATTACGAGATAACTACCAACTTTAATGCGTTTTTGTTGGTGCGAATGTCCGCGGGGCAGCAATATTGTTCAAGCTAAAAGTGTCTAATTCTGCTTTGATCCTCCTCCTGCTTCTAGACGTAGTATGCTGGAATGGGCTTTAACGAATGTCACATCCGGTAGGTGGGTGGGAGGCGGCCGATTTTCGTCGAGTTAAGTGGGTCAGCAGTTGTCATGCGAGGCAGACGTGTAAGGCGCTTACTTGTTAATGTTGCTGTCTCACTGCAGACTAGTCCCGGTTTAAGTCGTTGTGTGTTCTGCTTCTCGCTCCCTGAAACGTACACGGACTGTAGCGTTACATAATGATATACTATTCAGAACGCGTAGACTTCAATGTGACACACATTCCACATCACGCACGCACGCGCACGCGCGCGCGAACGCATATAGAATAATTCGTTTTATTAATTATGCTTCAGAATAAATCATTAACGAACATTATACGTAATTAATTGGCCGTGTAACGCAGTTACATTCGCAGCTTGGTCGGGAAATTGATTACAAGAGTGGCAGCTTGTGTGCGCACGAAATGCAAGGTTAGGTTGTTGTTCTGTCAGTTCGCTTACGTTCTTCAGAAGGGCGCACGTCAGCGGCCATTCGTCTTCTGACAGTGGACAATTGATGACTCCGTCACACAGTTGTACGGTGGCGACACACAGCGGCTCTAGTTGATGTAATGTTGACGGGCACGGCACCTGCGTCGACCATGTGCTACTGCGACAAACTGCAACATAGATTAATGCATCAAGTACATCTTTTCCAACTCTTACAGTTTCCAGTGTACGTTTTAAATGTGGCGGGGCGGCGTAGTTCAAACGAGAAAACGGTATTATTGCAGCGTGGCGGGATGCTTTAACAGAAGTTTAAATGTGCAAAGTGTAACGATTGTTGAGGGGCGTCGTATAAAGTGAACGCCTGTTTTAAGTCTTACCGGTGTTCAAACATTTAACTTGTTTACTTCTAAGTACTATACGATAATTATAACCCCGTTGTCAACAAATGGCATGCATCAGTTTAAGATATCCGACATATCCGAGATATAATGACTTTAATGATCGCCTGTCGACTCCTCCAACTAACGCCGTATACGGGTTTAGTTGAAACAAGCAAAGATGTGTGTTGAAACAAGTGAAACATTATATCACTGAAGTACTCCAGGTGTGTCGATTTACACATTTATATTATCAACATATCGTTTGCTCCAATTTGTATATCTAAGGTCATGTAGAAACGAACAAAATATAACTATAATTCTATTTAAAAAAAAAAAAATTATCTAATAATATGTAGCTAACAATTAACAACATAACTAAACTAACAACATAACTAGCTAGCTAACTAACTAATAACACTCATGATATATGAAATATGTGTCTCCCATGGGGCATTCATCCTGTTCCCACTTGTGACGAAGGGTGTGTTAGGATCAACTAACTCCGGTGAAAATGTTTCAACTAAACCGGTCGCGGCGATTCAAGATGGCGCAGCGCCAAATTGCGTGATACCATTTCATATCTTTTTACCGTGATGATGTGACTGGATACCATCACTTACATCGTTTGTGTAGGTTAAATATGGCCTTGACTATGACTATGAAGAAGCTGACATTCTGCACAGGCAGATTTTTTACTCAGTCCTCACAAAATGTAACACATCTATGTAGGTTTCTTCGTTCTCTTTTTGCACGTGCCGAACAAACACGGCTCTTGAGTAATATAGTTAGTAATCACTGGCAGACCTGTTAAGTATCCCGATTATCGCGGGAGACTCCCGTTTTTGGCACCCAACTTCCGTTCTCCCAAGCGGGAGATGAGTTTATCATGCCTCCTCCCGTGTTTAATTTTTTTACCTCCCAAATTTCAGACTATACGCTCCGTTTTATAAATAAATATTTTGACGATTTCCTTTGTAGTGGAAACTTGCCGAATCGCAAGTTTATTTCAGTTAATATAGTTATTGTTGCATATTTAATTCCCAGACACTCTGAAAACGTGCAACATAATTTTTAATTGGATGGGAAGTATCACGTGGTCTCGAAATATCGAATCGCATCAGACGTTCTATACAAGCATGCCCGCGATCAGTTGCGAGCACTGATCTGCATTTATGAATTTATAAACTGCTCTTTTCACCTTCTTCAGGTATTCGTTTCATCACCATGCTTTGTCGTATTGTTTGTAACATTGTATTTTGTGTATAGTATTAATGGTCTGATGTTGTTAAGATATTGTGCAAATGAAGTCTTTTTTACATTTATTGTAGGTTTTTTTTAAATATTAATGCATTTTATCATTCGACCGCCGCGCAACGAAATCGACTTTTGGTAGCTCGATTTTACTTCGAGTACAAAATTCCAGTTTTGTCATTTCAGAAACGTAACAGGTCTGATCACTGGAAGGATTAAAGTTTTCTATTAAGTTGTTATCTAAAGTTTTAGAAAACTTCGTGTTTCAGCATGCCCTGGTTTCCATGTTGATCAGTTTTGTCAAAACCACTATATATTTATTTTTTAAATGAATTCAAATGCATTTGAATGAATTAATAAATGAATGAACTTTATTTCAGTCACATACACAAAAATTCATATGCGTCGACATGCATTTGTTAACACACGGATAACATTCAACGCATTATATCGACTCTACGACAATACACATGGACAGCACTCCACGTTTACATCAGCCCGGAAATGTTGCGCATTTTTCATGTGTTTATTTTTTGCAAGCACCTTTATCCACAATGCTGCTATTCGCGTGTCTATTAAGCACTATAAGCGTCCGGCATCAATAACAAATTATGGACACTCCCCTACAGATACTAAATAATACTAAATCCGCCTATGCCAATAACGATTCTCGGTAAGTGAATGGTCGTGTTTAATAGTATGCATTTGTTCTTACGACAATTTATCACAGAAGCGTACGCATATTATAGGAATTTCATTTCGGAATCAATTTTTTTAAATGGTATATTTATGGGTATTGGTCGTTTGACCCACAGTACACCCTAGCCACATGCTTAAAACTGATGGTACGTTTTGGATTCAGGTTAAGTTTATGCAAATCAATATATTAATATAATGTTCGATACACAGTAGGGTCTAACCTTGATACAATTATCATTATAATTATAACTCATAAAGGTTGCTCCAGGCGACAAGGCCATATCGGGATTTTTAACAAGTCGACTGTGGCTATTTAGCCCTAATATTTTCACTGAAGCAGACTGTGTCCTTGTCAATGAAGAAGACCTCTCTTGGGAACGCGCACAGCGGCTGCGTGAGCGGCGTCATATCCACGACAACTGGGCGTACTAACTAATCATACTCGCCTCCGCGATAGATGCGACCTATGGCAATGACATAATATATGTATGTGACCTTTGTCTACTTACATTAACAACAGAGCAGGGTAGTGTATGATAACGCAACTAATTAGTAGGTGACCGTAATAACTGTCCTACACTTCGTATAACAAGTTTTGCCTTATAAATTCTATTGTTTTGTTGTTTCAGACTCATCTCGGCAATAATCTAACCCAGTCAGTACCCACTTCGACATGCTAGGTTTTTGTATAATTTGTTATTTAGTTTTGGAGAAATCATCGGAAAAACTATAACAGCGATTTTTGTAAACTTTTGCTTACGCTTGAATGCTATGGTCCCATGCTCCCAAGAGGTATATGAACACATATACAAATGAGACAAATCTATGGTCCCATGCTCCCAAGCGGTATATGAACACATATACAAATGAGACAAATCTATGGTCCCATGCTCCCAAGAGGTATATGAACACATATACAAATGAGACAAATCTATGGTCCCATGCTCCCAAGCGGTATATGAACACATATACAAATGAGACAAATCTATGGTCCCATGCTCCCAAGAGGTATATGAACACATATACAAATGAGACAAATCTATGGTCCCGATTCGGGATTGCCTTACAAAATCGCTGAACCATTAAATAAATGTTGACCTGATCCGGATAAAAGTCGGCGTATAAAGAGCAAACGTAGTCCTGTTCTATACACTGTAGCATAAAGCTTTTCACACTTTCTCAAGTTACCCGATCTCATTTTCAAGGAAGTTTTTTAACGAACTCTTTTATTGAACCGACTACGCACATTACGTAGACTATTCGCGCATTACACATTTGAAAATCAACGAACTTGATTCGCGATGGCCTCAATCAGTTGAGGAGGGAGATTTAACGGCAGTTGAATGTTACAATTGTGTCCCCAATTGTACCCATCGCTACAAGGAGCACTGTAGAGATAATAAAGGGGCTCTTTGGGAACATTCTCCTCCGAGACGCCCCGAACACGGCTTTTTAAAATAAAAATACTGATCAGATTATATGTGTAGGCAATGTCTAATTGTTGCTTAATAACTATACTTTTGATTTTGATTATATAATATAATATGATATGATATGATACGATACGATACGATACGATACGATACGATACGATACGATACGATACGATACGATACGATACGATACGATACGATACGATACGATACGATACGATACGATACGATACGATACGATACAATATAATATAATATAATATATTTAAGTGTTTTGATATATTAACAAAAACTAAGCGGGAGTTTGTTGTAGGGACTTTTCCTAGGAACTCGCTCAAATAGTATTTGTTTCCGCATGATGGCCATGTAGCTTGAGTTGTATACACCAGTATTGTAATCGATCACCGGCATGTAGTGAGAACATGATATTATGTGCGGGGTAGTTATTGCTTAGCCGCGTCGTCCACATCACACCTGCGAAAAGATTAATATCGTCGTTGGAGCTTAATCTATCTTCCGGGATGCGTGTCACCGCTAATACGCGTCGCCCGCGCAAATCTAACGCGTTAAATGAGGTCGGTTTAAACACCTGAATTATTGCGTTGGTTTGATTGATTGGCGGCGCGCACGGGATCGCTCTGAAGACACGGCGCACCGTAATTACTTGCATGAATGATGCTAGTGTGACTAGAAACAGTTAGATGTAGAAACCCACTCCAATACCACTATGTTTCATACCGTTAGTTATTTCGCTTCGCCTTCGCTTCGCAGCTTGACGCTTGTGTCAAGCTAATCTGCAGAATGGAGACGACATAACGAAAGTTATTGCACCAATTTACGTGAAGACGTTTTTAGCGCCAATGCCGCGTCCAAGGACTCGAGTGATAATAACCAATAACACCATCAAACTGCCGATAACATTACGCTATTCCGGTCAAACAGTCCAGACTGCTTAAATCATGAACATTTCTGAACAATTTAGTGCTTACGTAGATACTAATTAGACAGTATTTCGTTGTGCTATGTGGGTATCGTTAGTTACATAACCCATAGGTAGTGACGTCAACTGGATTTGCCACATGATCTCCATCCATAAGTTTCGCGCCGAGATATGCGTATGCACGCGTTAAGTAAATTGCCTCTATAAGTGAGTACTAAGTTTGCAATGGTTATTTCAAAGTAGACGTACTTAAGTTGTATATAGACAAGGCCAGACAGAACGAAGCAATTCCAACTGGTCAACTTGTAAAAACAAAGTTCGCAGAATTTAATTTGTATATGTCTTTTTTTTTATCTAATTACAAGTATTCTACGAGGTACATTACAAACAACGATGGTTTCAAAGTCGTAGGTTTGCATATTTTGTAACCTTAAAATGAGTACTACCATCGCACACTGATTTACTTTACAAAATGCTGCTCAACTGATTACGTTTTTCTAGTATTGTTAGAATTAAACTTGTTGAAACGGATGCATGTGTTCAATAAGCAGAACGATAGTGGGGTGTTCATTGCCCATTCAGATATATTTTTACGTTGACATATCTTATAGTTCCAATGTATCTATTATGAGGAAGGGCGCAGTTATCTTTGCATAAATATCTGAGATACATTAACTCTAGTATTCACAATATATAAGAACTTACTTTAATGACATACTGTATTCACAAGCGTTGCTATATTGAACATGTAACATGTTTTCGTAACGTAGATAGACACTATAAATAATATGTACTGAAACAAACACGATATATACGTTTTGAAAGAAGAACACAAATTAACAAGATAGGTAAAAGATTAGACGATTTGAGTGACTCAGAAGAACGGTACTAAACCGGCTCCAGCCTCGTGGAAATGCATGCATGCATGCGTTGCCGCCAATATGCTCGCAGAAACTAGCATCGCCTCCACAAAATATTCCAGTTCCGATGCTTATGATTCTAACATATCGACCGTCCAAATGCGCTTTTATTAAGTTGGATCTTTCGGCTGGAATATCATGCTATCATTGCATTGTGAACGATAAGGCAGATTTTCGTAACAGTATGACGGTCAAATTATATTAAAATATGTTGATTTGGTTGGTTTAACAAGACTTACCAAGTTATAGCAAGATAGCCATCCACGGCAAAACACCCAGATTGCAAGTGGACTAGGAAGCCATTGGCTTATCGAAAGTCCAAATACTTTTCCTCTGTGTAACCCATCCTTCTGAGATATTTGTCAATTCTGTTTTTAAGCTTATTCACTCTGCTCGCATTTACACAATCTGTGGATAATTTGTTCCATTCATTATTTGTCTTCTGTGATAATGAGTACTTTCTGATTTCGTGAGATTCCATAAATATATACATAAAAAGTCAAATTGGACAACGAAAGGTTTATTAAGATCAAAGAAATATAGAGATAAATTTATATAAACATACAACACAATACTTAAGAAGAGCAAAAGAGATTACACTATGAAAATGTTTTCGACAAATACAAATTCAATGCAGCAAATTAATGGAATTATATGAAGACAGAAAATTAGCACACAGTTTCCAACATGTTTCAAGCAAAATAATAAAACATATACTAATAAGATTGAAATTGTTAATGAATTTAACCATTTGTTTTAAGGAAATAGGCCTTAATCTTGCTGAAGGCATATCGTGTACACATGCAAATACTTTTACTCAATTTCTCAAAAACAAGAATACAACTGGCCTTAGATTTACAAAAACAAGAATACAACTGGCCTTAGATTTACAAAAACAAGAATACAACTGGCCTTAGATTTACAAAAATACAAGACGAATCCATATCACAAATATTCCGCAACCTTCCAAATAAAAATAGCTAAGGTTTTGATGGAATATCAAGCAAATTACTAAAAATTATTGAACCAGAAATAGACAAAACTTTAACATTATTAGCAAATAAAAAAAATAACCAAGTGTTGAACACAGAACAATTTCCCGACAAACTTAAAGTAGCAAACGTCATTCGTATATTAAACAAATTATCCCGCATCTTTCACAAATTAGAGACCAGTGTGCCTTTTGTTTGTTATTTCAGAAGTCCTCGTACTAGTGCTACGGCTTCAGACCCCACAATTCAACTGCAGCTCTAGAAATAGTCGATAGGATCACTACACAATTGAATAACAACCAATTACCCATCACTATATTTCTTGATTTATCGAAAGCATTCGATATATTTGACCACGGTGTAAACATCGAAAGAGTCCAACATTTCAAGTTTTAGGCCCAACATTAGACACACATTTAAATTGGCATAAGCATATTGAGAAAGTAGCAAATAACTGTTCTAGGACAATTGGAATTATAAACAAGTTGAAACATATCTTACCATTAAGTATAAAAATTATACTATATAATTAATTAATATCACCCCATATAAATTACTGCCTAATGATCTGGGGCTACCAGTGTAATGGGATAAAGAAATTACAAAAGGAAGCTATTATAATAATATATGTGTGCAGATACAACTCACATACGTAGCCATTATTTAAAAGCTTCTCTGTTTTAAAGGTTGTAGACTTACTGAAAATACAGATACTGCGATCCTATTATAAATTCAAGCACAAGCAATTACCAGCATACTTACACAACTAGCCGATAAACAAGAATACGTACACACACAATCATCTCACGCACAAACAATTACCAGCATACTTACACAACTAGCCGATAAACAAGAATACGTACACACACAATCATCTCACGCACAAGCAATTACCAGCATACTTACACAACTAGCCGATAAACAAGAATACGTACACACACAATCATCTCACGCACAAGCAATTACCAGCATACTTACACAACTAGCCGATAAACAAGAATACGTACACACACAATCATCTCACGCACAAGCAATTACCAGCATACTTACACAACTAGCCGATAAACAAGAATACGTACACACACAATCATCTCAAGCACAAACAATTACCAGCATACTTACACAACTAGCCGATAAACAAGAATACGTACACACACAATCATCTCACGCACAAACAATTACCAGCATACTTACACAACTAGCCGATAAACAAGAATACGTACACACACAATCATCTCAAGCACAAACAATTACCAGCATACTTACACAACTAGCCGAGAAACAAGAATACGTACACACACAATCATCTCACGCACAAGCAATTACCAGCATACTTACACAACTAGCCGATAAACAAGAATACGTACACACACAATCATCTCAAGCACAAACAATTACCAGCATACTTACACAACTAGCCGAGAAACAAGAATACGTACACACACAATCATCTCACGCACAAGCAATTACCAGCATACTTACACAACTAGCCGATAAACAAGAATACGTACACACACAATCATCTCAAGCACAAACAATTACCAGCATACTTACACAACTAGCCGAGAAACAAGAATACGTACACACACAATCATCTCACGCACAAGCAATTACCAGCATACTTACACAACTAGCCGATAAACAAGAATACGTACACACACAATCATCTCAAGCACAAACAATTACCAGCATACTTACACAACTAGCCGAGAAACAAGAATACGTACACACACAATCATCTCACGCACAAGCAATTACCAGCATACTTACACAACTAGCCGATAAACAAGAATACGTACACACACAATCATCTCAAGCACAAACAATTACCAGCATACTTACACAACTAGCCGAGAAACAAGAATACGTACACACACAATCATCTCACGCACAAGCAATTACCAGCATACTTACACAACTAGCCGATAAACAAGAATACGTACACACACAATCATCTCAAGCACAAACAATTACCAGCATACTTACACAACTAGCCGAGAAACAAGAATACGTACACACACAATCATCTCACGCACAAGCAATTACCAGCATACTTACACAACTAGCCGATAAACAAGAATACGTACACACACAATCATCTCACGCACAAACAATTACCAGCATACTTACACAACTAGCCGATAAACAAGAATACGTACACACACAATCATCTCAAGCACAAACAATTACCAGCATACTTACACAACTAGCCGATAAACAAGAATACGTACACACACAATCATCTCACGCACAAGCAATTACCAGCATACTTACACAACTAGCCGATAAACAAGAATACGTACACACACAATCATCTCACGCACAAGCAATTACCAGCATACTTACACAACTAGCCGATAAACAAGAATACGTACACACACAATCATCTCACGCACAAACAATTACCAACATACTTACACAACTAGCCGAGAAACAAGAATACGTACACACACAATCATCTCACGCACAAACAATTACCAGCATACTTACACAACTAGCCGATAAACAAGAATACGAACACACACAATCATCTCACGCACAAGCAATTACCAGCATACTTACACAACTAGCCGATAAACAAGAATACGTACACACACAATCATCTCACGCACAAACAATTACCAGCATACTTACACAACTAGCCGATAAACAAGAATACGTACACACATAATCATCTCACGCACAAGCAATTACCAGCATACTTACACAACTAGCCGATAAACAAGAATACGTACACACACAATCATCTCACGCACAAACACAACAAAATATAAAAAATAGGACACAGTATATTCCTCAGCCGTATGGGATCCATACCGCAAATGTCAAATTAATTAAATGAAAAAATCCAATGCAGGGCTACCTGTTTTGTACTACATGATTATTCTAGAGACTCCAGCGTTATTAGCATGTTGTCCACACTTAACTGGCCAACCCTCTAAAATAGAAGGAACGTTGCAAGACTGTCGGTCTTCCACAAAACCTTACACCATAAAATCGCCGTTACCTTAACCGAGGTTACCTTAAAACGTATATTCGTCACATTAGACTGAGCGATTGTCACCACTTCGTTCCCCAGCAGTTAAATCCGAAGTGTTCGAGTATAGTTTCTTTCCAAACACAGTTACAGACTGGATTTTCTTAAGCCCCGAAATTTCAAACAGTGAAACTACCTCCAGTTTAAAAAGCAGATTAGAAAAACTTTATCATAAGTGTAGGTAACTGGATGCCCCGCGCAGAGCATCCATAGACATAACCACGTCACTCAATTAATTGTTCATTTTAGTTAAAAGCAATATGTTTTATTTTATTAATTTTTTCTTAATATTTTTATAATTCTCAATGACTGATGCTGTCCACTGAGTGTCAACTGAGTGTCCACTGGATGGATTATACACCGAATGGTTCTTCTCGTTATGCATGTAGACGTAGAACACGTATTTGCAAAACAAACCGTCTGAGATATAATTCACCACATACATCAACAATACACCAGACATTTTAAAAGATTATGTGACCACACACAGCTTACAAGGATATATACATTATGCTAAAAATTATATCATAAAAGGCTATATGCGTAAGTACTGTTATAAACTGCTTTATGGTCAAGAATAACTACCTAATCCAGCTGCACATAATTATTACCAAAACCAATGGAATATACACACACAGTTGTTACTATGCGTAAGCCATCACCTACAGCACATTACATATAAGTATACATATAGGCACACACAGAAATTGATTGAACACTGATGCGTAAATGGAACACATTTAATTTATGGAATTATAAGAAATGTATACATGCGGTAATAAACAATAAATAAACTTATTGAAAATCTACCAGTTTCAACGACGATATTAATATCTTCGCAGGTGTGATGTGGAATATGCGAGTGATTTCGTCTAAGAAAACTTAACATATGTTCTAAGCATGACCTCGCTTTTATGAATTCATGTTGAGATGGATTTATTAATGTATGCCTAACAGGGAAGTCCACCATAATTATTATGGTCTTTCCCATATACAAATCACCGATGTTAAATTCACTGGTCTGCAATTCTCTGACTTATTTCGCGAACCATTTTTAACTAATGTTTGCTTCAATTCAAAAGGAGCTACTACTTTTTATTGACAAGTTGAACACTCTTGCAAGTGGCATAACAATTTGTTCTACTGTTTCCATTATTTAAATTTGTTCTACTGTTTTCATTATTTTAATTTGTTTTACTGTTTCCATTATGTAAAAGCGATCAGACTTTGTAATTTAATTATGTTTGGCTTGTGTAATATTCCTACAAAGTATACCGAACATCTTGGTTTCAACATAATACATGGTAATAGTATATACATATAAGCGAGTACACTAGGAAGGTGACATGTGTTATGAATAGCATTCGCTAAACAAGGAACAGTACAGGGTAAGATTCCTGTTAAAATCGCATTACCCAGGCCCTACATTGGAATGAATTAAGTCATTCCTACACAAACGCACACAGCGTCCTAGTAAACGATAAATCCTCCTAACAAGTCCCAGTTCTATCAGGCGTCCCTCGTGGCACAGTGTTAGGTCCGCTGCTTTTTCTCGCATACATCAATGACATGCCTGCCTGTGTGATACTAAATATCAAACTGTTCGCAGACGACAGCCTGCTGTACCGCAGGATCAGATGACAGCCTGCTGTGCCGCAGGATCAGATGACAGCCTGCTGTACCGCAGGATCAGACGACAGCCTGCTGTACCGCAGGATCAGATGACAGCCTGCTGTACCGCAGGACAGATGACAGCCTGCTGTACCGCAGGATCAGATGACAGCCTGCTGTACCGCAGGATCAGATGACAGCCTGCTGTACCGCTGGATCAGAAGACAGCCTGCTGTACCGCAGGATCAGACGACAGCCTGCTGTACCGCAGGATCAGATGACAGCCTGCTGTACCGCAGGATCAGATGACAGCCTGCTGTACCGCAGAATCAGATGACAGCCTGCTGTACCGCAGGATCAGATGACAGCCTTCTGTACCGCAGGATCAGATGACAGCCTGCTGTACCGCAGGATCAGATGACAGCCTGCTGTACCGCAGGATCAGATGACAGCCTGCTGTACCGCAGGATCAGCAGTGGAGAAGACTCTGTGCCTTCTCCACTGCTTGTGCGCCTGCAGGAAGACCTGGTTAAGCAACACGAATGGGAGAAGACCTGGCTCATGAGCTTTCATCCTGAAAAATGTGAAGTGTTGCGAATCACAAACAAACCAAAACCCATCATTTCAGGCTCCCTTGCCTTCCACAGGCGCAACACCAGCAACTGCTCCAGACCTGTCAACGCATATTGCTACCAGACCTACGTGAGATCGACATTGGAGTATGCTTCTTCTGTATGTGATCCTGCCACCAAAGGAACATAAACAAACTGGAGGGGCGCAGCTGTATACAACGACTAGCGACACCGGAACAGTCCTACCAGGGTGATACAACAACTTCAGTGGCAATCCTTAGAACAGCGCATGTGCATGGCGAGGCTCACTATGATGTACAGGATACAGAACGGCCTAGAAGACATGGCGAGGCTCACTATGATGTACAGGATACAGAACGGCCTGGTAGACATGGCGAGGCTCATTATGATGTACAGGATACAGAACGACCTGGTAGACACGGCGAGGCTCACTATGATGTACAGGATACAGAACGGCCTAGAAGACATGGCGAGGCTCACTATGATGTACAGGATACAGAACGGCCTGGTAGACATGGCGAGGCTCATTATGATGTACAGGATACAGAACGACCTGGTAGACACGGCGAGGCTCACTATGATGTACAGGATACAGAACGGCCTAGAAGACATGGCGAGGCTCACTGTGATGTACAGGATACAGAACGACCTGGTAGACACGGCGAGGCTCACTATGATGTACAGGATACAGAACGGCCTAGAAGACATGGCGAGGCTCACTGTGATGTACAGGATACAGAACGACCTGGTAGACACGGCGAGGCTCACTATGATGTACAGGATACAGAACGACCTGGTGGACATGGCGAGGCTCATTATGATGTACAGGATACAGAACGGCCTGGTAGACATGACGAGGCTCACTGTGATGTACAGGATACAGAACGGCCTGGTAGACATGGCGAGGCTCACTATGATGTACAGGATACAGAACGACCTGGTAGACACGGCGAGGCTCACTATGATGTACAGGATACAGAACGACCTGGTAGACATGGCGAGGCTCACTATGATGTACAGGATACAGAACGACCTGGTAGACACGGCGAGGCTCACTATGATGTACAGGATACAGAACGACCTGGTGGACATGGCGAGGCTCATTATGATGTACAGGATACAGAACGACCTGGTAGACATGGCGAGGCTCACTATGATGTACAGGATACAGAACGACCTGGTAGACACGGCGAGGCTCACTATGATGTACAGGATACAGAACGACCTGGTAGACATGGCGAGGCTCACTATGATGTACAGGATACAGAACGACCTGGTGGACATGACGAGGCTCACTGTGATGTACAGGATACAGAACGGCCTGGTAGACATGGCGAGGCTCACTATGATGTACAGGATACAGAACGACCTGGTAGACATGGCGAGGCTCACTATGATGTACAGGATACAGAACGGTCTAGTAGACACGGTGAGGCTCACTATGATGTACAGGATACAGAACGGCCTAGTAGACATGGCGAGGCTCACTGTGATGTACAGGATACAGAACGACCTGGTAGACACGGCGAGGCTCACTATGATGTACAGGATACAGAACGACCTGGTAGACACGGCGAGGCTCACTATGATGTACAGGATACAGAACGACCTGGTAGACACGGCGAGGCTCACTATGATGTACATGATACAGAACGGAACATCCTGCCATACAATATACATCACCAGCCCACTGCGCCCCAGAACACGTAACTGAAGGGTACAGAGGACATCCGTTCCAGCTGACGCTCCTGCTGTCATGAATCCTGGCATGGCAGCAGTCGTTTTTCGTGGACACAGTAGCCCCCCGGAACGGCCTCCGGCCACAATTGTAAAAGCTCCCTCTCTTGTTGCTTTCAAGCAACACCAGCCAGCCCTGCCATTGACACTACCGTTTAATGTGTGACCATTGATTTTAAATTGTACCAGCACATACACTCACAGTGACGGTAGTGAAATAACGGAAGAAGTCGTGCAGTGGTAGTGATATGTGTCCGTGTAACCACAAGCGTTGTTCTCGTTCGCAGATATCGAATCAACGTTTGACAACTGATCTTTTCAAAACGCGAAAAAGGCAAAGATTAATTCCTTAATCTCACCACGTCGGATATGTTACACAGTGTATGTTACAATTACCGACTTCGCGCAATGGAGGTCCGAGTCATTTGATCCTGCGTAGTT